>JAQGBH010005812.1:0-13597 GCA_034698265.1 Sminthurinus aureus | reverse complement strand
TGATATTGTTATTGCTCAAAACTCGAAATATTGGCGATAACAATAACAATATTTTATTGTTTTGGCTCCTCTAATATGTATCTAGTATCTAGTATCTAGAATACAGCAAACCAGCACATTGTACATTCACAATTCTTATCATGTATAACGTTTTATATTATGTATTCCTAATTTCTTGAATTTCTTTTGGATGTTTAATGCTGTACTATAAGCAGGATAATACAGAATTAAAATGTATACGGTGCATACTGACTGCCATTGAATTAAAAATTACAAAGAGAAATTCAGTGGGGGATGTGGAAGAAGAAATTAGTAAAAAAAACCAGACAGAAAAACATCATGTCACATGTACTGTTCTTTGTTCTTGTTCAAAAGTTTCTATTTTCGAATTTTTCAGTTACATGACTTTTAGTTTAGTTTTTGTAGCAGCAAAATATATTATAATAACATTGCATAAAAAGGTGGATAATACTTGCAACTTTTTCTCTACTTTTTTATAAGTAAATAGTAAATATCTATAGTAAAAAGAAGAACCGGAATTGTCGGCTGATGGAAATAGATGGAAACGGAACGACAAGAACAATTTTTTAAAGATTGTTTTTTTACTTTGTATTGTAATTTATAATGCTGTGAAATTTATACTGAATTTACTCGTCTTTTGCATCTTGTATCTTTTTTCTGTTTCTCCTATCTCCTATCTCCACGAACATGGAATGTGACTCTTGACTCTGAGAAATTGTAGAAATGTAAAAGTGATGATCATGAATTTTTAGAAAATAACTTTTTGTGTCTAATGCTTTACTGTTTACTGTTTACACATGGTATAGCCTATACCGTATAGGGTATAGTAAAGATAGAAGATAGTGTCGCTATCATGCATATTCAATGAAGTTGAGAGTGTGTAATGGATGAGTGAGAAAATAACCATGATGAGTTTCATTCACTTCTCCTTTTTATGTACACTGTGTACAATGTAGAATGTAGAATGTACATTGTACATGCTGTTGATATGTATTTGTGAGGGCGGTAGTACGAGCTCTTTTTATACAGAGAGTGCATAATCTACACATTACACATCCCTATCATTTCTTTCAACTTTTTGTAGTGTAAATTGTAAGTTGTTAACTTGACTACTGTGGTAATATTATCACTATTCCTGTGTTATTCGTCTAAATTAGTATTTGGCAAACACTCCAACTGTTTTTTTCCCTACAAAATCTTCAAGTACAAGGATAATTTATGTTGCATGTGTTCTATTTCTATATTACTCCAATCTGATTCTAGGGAAATTTACAGCATTTTTTGTTAATTGTTATTGAAATGTGTCCATTTTTTACACACAGTGTAATATGTGCTCTTGTATCTTGTACGACTCTGGTGTAAAGTTTAAACAATGTGTAAAACATACACAGTTATTACGTTGTACTTTGTACTTGTTCAAGATCTAATGCTATATAGTTTCTTTAGAAAATTTCATGAATTTATTTTATCCCTCTCTCATGTCTAATTTTTTTTGTTACATTTCAGTGGTGTCGAGTTATACCAGCCGACATTTTTGTACGCATATGTGGCCCTTCTTCTTCAATGTGGAGTGCTTCAAACTATTGGCTGTCTGGGAGCACTTCGTTTAAATCAAAAACTCCTCAATACGTACTGGACACTTTTACTAGGTAAGCTCTTCACCTGGACATTTTTGCACTTTACATGCACAGTGCACATTGCAAATACATCTGACACGTTTAAAAAGTAGAATTGTTTAAAAGATACTTTCTATTACTTGTTTTTTTTATGAACGTGTTTTCACTTTCCTAATATAATAATGATGTTTAACATTATTTTTTTGATTTTAGTGCTTATGATTGGTGATATCGTCGTTGGCTTAGTTTGGGCCTTTCGTCTTGATCGTATTAAAACGGCATTAAGACCTTCCCTAAAAAACAGACTGAGTGTGGACTACGGTAGGGACCCGGATTTTACACAAGTTTGGGACTGGGTCCAGGCAACTGATTCGTGTTGTGGTGTAGATGGCCCACAAGACTTTTTCCCTTGTAAGCAAAAAAAAAACATTTTTTTCCTACCATTTTTGCTTCATGTATGAAATATGAAATACTTAAGTAAAAATTGTTTCTCCGTTATTCCGTCGACAGTCGACAGGGAATGTCATTCACGTAATACTACTGTTGACTGTTAAATAAGTGATGTCTCAACTCTCAATGCTGTAATTCTCAGTTTAAAAAGTTGAAGCGTCAACCTTGGGATTTTATTTCTTCTCCAAAGTTTGGAAATCTCTATTGCATTAATAGAGTTGTTAAAGTTTTTCTCCAAAAATAGGATGTTGGTTACTTATCAATGTAGGACACTTGGTAGAGTGTTACATTTGGTGAAAAAATTGTTTTAGTGGACAAAAAAATCAACTTTGAAGGTTCAACGCCGTTGCAATTTACTTTTAATTTTGAGGTTTTTTTCTTAGTTCACAGTCTTATTCTCCAGCAATTCATATTTCATATCTAAGTATAATGTATGAAGTACAAAGTACGAAGTATGTACACACCAACGTAGCACAGTCAAAGACTCTTCAACCTTAAAAAATCAAGTCACGTCGTTAAACTTTCTCTCTCCCTCTCTTTTGCGCTCATACTCAATCTTGATCATTTTTCTTCACACTCCTCTCAGTTTTCAACGTGGTACAAAGTACAACAAAGCTTTTAGTGAAAAGCTTTTATATTAAGGAAAATTTTAGAGGCCAATTGAAAATCCATTGATTTTATATTAGTGCATGGAGCATGGAGCATGGAGCAAGTAAGAAAATCTCTCTCAGCACTAAATTTATAAAAGAAAACCGTCAAAGCATTCACTCATTTAGTTTTCAAAACTAAGTTATGGTACATGTATGTGGTATGTAGAGTGTAGAATGGAGGATGCACATATCATATCATCACCTCATACATGTGCAAAGTACAGTGTACAGTGTACGTGTACGTGTACACATATAATATATATCCATGTGGTTGAAAAGTATGGCCTCGGTTCAACTTTTTTCCAAGTAGTTTTGCTTTTCTTTCATTGGGTTCTTCCCGTTTTGCGTCTAACTAGAAATCCTACTCCTTGACACTTGAGACATAATCAGGAAACAAAGTTAAGTACTTATGACTTATGACTGCCTTTTTACTTTTTACACAGCAGAGATGTTTGAGGTTTGAGATTTGAGGTTGGACCAGAAGAGGCAGAGAGGCAGAGAGAGAAAGAGAGAGAACTAATTCAGAAACGATTAGAAAATTAGAGTTGACTTATGATTAGTGATATAAAAAAAGAAAATTTTCCTGAACTTTAAGCTCAGAATTTGGTTAATGGATTTCTAGGATTCAAGTAAAAACCCAGCGAACGAAAAAATCAAAAAATCAGGGTTTCCTTCATCTCAAAAAAGGCATTAAGCAAATAGGAGCAGTAAAATATTTTGTATATATTTATTGTGGAAATTTCTTGTTATACGCAGACAGTATAGTAATGCCTTGGTTCTTGTGGTTTATTCTGACTTCCGTATATTTTGTGTAAATTCCATGCATAGAAAATGATGAAACCAAGGTACTAGCGACAGACAATACGTATGATGCATAATATACAATATATAATGTACAGGAATGTATACGCGAATGCGGCCGAATGCGTGTATGTACTATAAAGAAAAGCGGATGTATCAAGTCTAAGTACATCATACACCATGTTTTTGATGTACATCGATATGAGTGCACAAACGTGGGACGAATATAATTGTGTTTGATAGTACAATGTTTCACGAGTAGACAGTGACCGAGAATGAGAGAGAGAGAAAAGGAGCAGGAGAAAGCATACATACATGGACATGATTCACTTGTCCGATAAATAAATACTAAGTGTCAACCTACATTCTTCCCCATCATCGATTTTTACCATTGACTTTTCCCTCTGTTTCAATATACTTGGAATAATATAATTCATAGTTCATAGTCAAGTATTTTACGCATATTCATACTTCATACATGACGTACTCTACTCTACTCAACGACTATCAGTATTAAAGCTGGTACATAATTTCCTTGAAAAAATCATTACACATGCTTGTAATAAGTAGATAATCAGTCGGTTTGCTGGGAATTTCCAAGAATTTTGTACATGTATTACTGGAATATATTGATCCATTTTTCAATGGAAATTTTCTGTCTTGTATCTCTGTGGTGTTTTATTACGCTCCATCTTCCATCTCTATTTTTCCGTTTTTTCTTATAGCTAATGTTAATGCTGAAAACGGTGGTATTGAATTGGTGAAAAATCTGTGTAGTAGTTCTATGGGCTTTTTTAAAAAAACGTAAAGTTCTACCAAATTAGAGAATTCTAGGCATTTCCAAGTCTTGAAAAACCAACTTTTCTTAATTTTGTCCTGTTCAGTATCAAGTATCAGTAATAAATAATAAAACTAATAAACTAATATTGATTCATCATGAGTTTACATAATTTAATTTATATTTTGATACGAAACTTCAAAAGTAACATGTACAAGATGCAATGCAAGTTTCACATAAACTATAAGCAACATAATATGTTATAAATGTAAAATATTTTCTCTATCTCTTTCTTATGCATACAGTTTCCATTGCATGTTTTCTTCACTTAATCCTTTTTTTGCCGAATTTAGTTGTATGTAGGATGTAGGAGCTGGAGTATCAGTATCAGCATCTCCAAGTGTTTTTCTCTCGAATAGTTTCAGTTACAGATGAACTATGCACGTAAAATGGGAGCATGAGATAAAGTTTTCTTTGAAAAGTTCAACTTTTCCGAAATTTCGAGAAGACATTCGACGTATCAAAACTACGACAGATAGTTTTCTGTTTGTTCGTAATAGATATTGGTATTATAAGTTCTAGTTTTGAGAATCCGTCAAAGTAGTAAGAAATAAACTAGGTGCATATTGATACACCATAATACTACTATAATATATAATATATTATTATACTTTGTACAGCTCAGTTGCAAGTTTGTGCAAGTTTGAGTCAAAAACCAGCACAGCTGACTGTATCAATTTGAATGAAAGATTTCAATTCACAATATAAAGTTTTTTTCTAATAATAAAAAAAATAACTTATGAAGGATATGAAAGCAAAGGAAGGTAATTTGGGAAGAAAATTTACAAAATCTTTCAGGCATACATAATATATTTTGTTACGAATTTGGTAGAAAAGTAAAGAGGATTATTAGAAGTCGGAAAAAATGAACGTCAAACTAGAAATCAATATATAAAATTGCACGTAGAACAATTTTTTAATTTAAATAATCGTTTTTTAGTAATCGTTTCGAACAAGCGTTGAATGACTGTGACAGTGAATTTAAAGTTTGGAATCAAAATAATTTTAAAATTAACTTTTAGTTATTAAATCGCCAATATCTAGTCTCTAGTTCAAAAAGCGTGCCATGTTTTTGTGTAAACATAAAATATTGCAAATGAATATCATGTAGATATCTATTTTAATATATTTACGTGATGACAACTATCCTTGTTCTGAAGCTGCTTTTATTCTATTCTGATGAAATCATAATACCGAAGAATACTCAGTTATACTTTAGTTTCTCTTGCATTCTTGCAAAGAACTTGCGTGGATTGAATTGTCAACCTAAGAACACTTGGTTTTTAAATCCACAAGAACTGATTCTGAATTCTGAATAAACAAGGAAAGAAATGAATAAGGAAAAGCCCTGCGTAAACATATACAGTTCTTCTTGCTCTATCCTTTTGTAGATGTTTCAAACTCATGTGTATATATTGTATAATATAAAAATAGAGAAAATGTAAAACCACGTTTTGGGTTGAGAACTGAAATACAGACTACACACACAGGGTTACAGGCAAAACTTGATGTTTTATTTAAGATAAACGTTTGAGATGAAAAAAAAAAGAGAAAGGTAAGGAGTCAGCTCAGAAGTTTACGTATACTATCAAGAGATACCGTCATTGCGGAATTAGTTACCCATGGGCAACTATTCAAATATTGGTATGTACATAATGCTTAAGTAAATAGGATGGGCAACTATTGGAAGCTGGGTAATTATTCGCGCAATGACGGTACTTGTTATTTCTTTTCCTTTCTCAAAGTTTTTCTATCAGCACACACAATACATGCAGATAGTACTTTGAACAGACCTACCACCCGAAACCCGAATGTACAATGTGCATACTACATACGAATGCGGCATACAATTCATGCACGTGTGCTTCGTTCAAGAAAACATGAATGTATGTATTGTGAACTGCATTTTATATATTATAAAAGAACCGTTTAATTTCTATCCACTCATGTTTATTTATTTATTTCTGTATTACGCTCTACACACATATACACACACAGACAGCTAAAAAAGATCCATTGCTTAAAGTCTCTTCAGATTCTTTTTTTTCTGTATTACACACAAAAGCTGGTTTCCTTCTCCAGTGCGATATTTTATCCTTTCACGTGATTCATGTCCTTTGACCTACAGTTCTTCTTGTTCGGGATGAAATATTACCGTTCCGGTGTTGTACAATTTTTTTATTTCGTCTTGAAAAAGGGGAAAGCATTATATTTATAGTTTTTAGACTCGTGACTCGTGATGTAGGATATAGCCGTTTAAATTTTTTTTTAAATATTTCTAACTTCTGTAATATATACGTTCATAATATAATTTATTATACATAAAATATAGCACATAGTATCGTTATTTTATTTCTGGTTTCTGGTGACATTTTATCACGATAGGTATAATATGCAGAAACTACATCATTTATCTATTTCATTTAATAGAAGTACAATTTATAAAATGTACATGATGAATGAAATTTTTTTTAAAAGATCCTATATAAAAAATGATATTACCTAAAACTATTGTACTTTTGTCTTTGTTTGAAATTTCTTACAGTACCTCCCACTTCAAGACAAGATGAGTCTTCTACAACAGCCTCACCACCAACATTCAAGCTTTTACCCTCAACATGTTGCACTTTATTTTCAATCTCAAATGCCTCACAAGGAGGAAATATGCATTTACGTCGTTCCTCGTCCTTGGACTCAAAACAACGTCAAAACAACTTCCAAAATAATCCCAATATTATGAATAATCCCTCAACGAGTATTAGTAGTATAAATTTGAATAATGTGAATGCCCACACTCGTCGTCGAATTAGTTCCAGTACTCGACGGCATTATGAATCAAAGACTGATCCTGGAGGTGGGGGTGGGATGAGAATTGATCAATCCCAAATGTTGGGTACTAATCCATTATTATCACAGACAAAATCAAGCCAAATGAACTCTCTACTACATCAAACAACGACCGAGTCCTCCTCACAAAGCACATTGCCAGGCATGCAAATAATGTGTGAACTTCCTCCTCATATTCTAGTCTCATCATCCAATTCCAACGATAATAATAATAATAATAATTTAAATACTGCTAATGTCAACAGTAACCATCATCATCATCATAATCCAAATACTATAAATAATAATAATAGTAATAATAATAATAATTTAAAATCTAGTCATAGTACTAAACACAATGCAGACTCTTCAAATAATGATGTTATAAAAGTTCAGCATTCGGAAGAGACTGTGAGTAAAGGACACTTTTTTGATAGTGCTATTTTCTCGTCCTCCTCATCCACTCCTTCCCCTCCGTCGTTACTTGTACCTTCAGCATCTATGAAATCCTTGAGTGGACAAATATCTACTTCATCGTATCCCTCAACTATACTGTCCATTACTAGTCTTCTCGAACAAAAGAAATTGATATCACAAGAACATACTGTGGGATGTGCAGATAAAATTCTCGAGTGGTTAGACCATGTAACCGATGTGTTATTCGTTATCGGATTTTGTATTATTGTATTTCTTAAAGGATGCTTCGTGGCCATATTAAGATACGAAATTAAGGAAATGGTGCAAAAAATTAAACTTTTGAATGGAGAGAATGCTTCCTCGCAGGTAATGAATGAGCTGATTGGTCTGACCAATTATGATCAACATGATAGTCAGGGAGAAAATGGGGAGGGTAAAGAAAATCCAACGAGTGATACAAACTTTATGGGTGATAGTTCTAGTAGTTGTAAAAGACATAGTGGTGGTTGCAGTGGAAATGTACAGTTAAATATGACAGATCATCCCACAGGTAACCATGTGGGTCATCATCATCATCATCACCATCACCATACTAGTAAAGACTCGCCCATGCAACAAGATAAACCAGTTACTACTACTACCATCGAGGATGATTTTGATAGCTCCAGTGCTCTCTTAGGACGTGTAGATAATCGTACAGTTCGTGGAGATAAAAACCCAATAGTACCCCCAAGAACTTTCCCAAAAAATGGCAATAATAATGTCAATGCAATGAGAGGTTCAGCTCCTTGTATATCCAACACTATGGCGAGCAGTGCTCCGTAGTATATTTGACATTACTGACAATTTTTATCATACTACAATATACATTATAATTTTTAAAACATACTACTAAGCAATCAAATAATAATCATAATAATCATCATAATAATAATAATCTTCATCATTATCTACAAAAGAATATGTTGGACAAAAAATAGTGTGAAATATACCAAGATAGAAAAACAACTACACACTACACACACAATAGTTACAAAATTATATATATATATATAAAATACAAAAAATATGTATATGTATATAATATATATTATATATCTAGATATTGCAACATGAAATCAATAAAAAATATGTACATGTCAAGTATTATTACAATCCAGTAAATTTTAAGGAAATATATAGAAAAGAGACTTATGAAACAAAAACATCTCCTCAACGAAAAACAAGTTTAGTTTAGCAACAAATAAAAAGAGATAAGAAGAAGTGAAGCATTTAAATGTGTTTATAGGTGTGTACGTCTATATATTACATATAAATATATGCATACATAATCTAAAATTCAAGTGTAGATAAAATATAATATACGTAAGGAATAAAAAAACAAATCTAATTTAACTGTAGAGGTATATATATATGTATATATATGTACATGTTCCAGTTCACCGAAACACTGACAAATATATCTCATACACACACCTAGACTTATTACTGCATAGACTATAATATATATAGACACATACTATAGTAGATTATACATAT
The DNA here is from genome assembly GCA_034698265.1 of Sminthurinus aureus. Lineage (NCBI taxonomy): Eukaryota > Metazoa > Arthropoda > Collembola > Symphypleona > Katiannidae > Sminthurinus > Sminthurinus aureus. The sequence goes on along the minus strand of JAQGBH010005812.1, from coordinate 4,439 downwards.
TACTAATACATGTGTTGTAGTTCACAGTTCACACAGTATGTATATATATGTAATGTAATACATACTATAAATGAGAGTATGAAACCAGAATGTTTAAAGCCGACATAAAAACCGAAACTCAAAACTATGTGTATTTCATCATGTACACAAAAATGAAACAGATAAAACACTGCATATTATATTGTATAAATAAAAACAATATATAGTACTCTATAATATATAATAATTACAATAATTATATAACCGCAATCACGTACACAGGTAAAAAAAGAAGAGAAAATAGAAGAGCGCTGGTGAAAGTCGTTCGTATAAAGCATACATATATATACAAATGATATGCATAAAAAATTATATTAGATTGTTACATATGATTATCAAATTATCATATTGTTGTTGTTTTCTGTGATAAGTTTGTTTTCTTCAATTCACATTTATATATGTACATAATATATCTCATCACAAACCACAACACACACATATTATTATACTATGTAATAATTTATACATGTAAATTTTAGATAATATTATGTATAGGCAGACATAAAATACATATATTACAATAATAATGATATACTATTAATAAACTTTGTGACATTTACAGCATTAAAAAATGTATTCTCATTGAAATTTTCTCAGCAGTAAGTATAACATTATAATAATATATTATGTGTATTTATGACTTGTGTGGAATTCATCATTACTTCGTCAACATTTGTATAAACAATAATATTATATTAAAAAAATATATATATACTCTTCTACCGCAAAAAAAATAATATGCATTGAAGTGAATTTACAGTGACATATTATATATAAAAGAAAACCTATATATACATGCAACAAAGTTTAACTCAAGAACAAACAACGGTATTATCGTCATCATTATTATTATTACTACTACCTAATTATAATCAACCTCTGAATTCTGAATAGAAGATTTATCAGATTCTACTATTTACTATTTACATACCTATTTGTGTAGCTATGCATATACAGTTATACAAAAAAAAATGCCATTATACATATTACATACTTACACCAGCATGCAAAAGAAGGGTTTGAGACTAAAAATAAGAGTACTGAGTCAACTCCCACAAAAAAAGAGGAAAATTATTATGATATATATAAATCACGTATGTTTTTTACCATTTTAATTTTAAATTAGATTAGAAAATATGTATTTATTTACATAATATTATATGTATGCATAAATTCATTCAAAAAAATATCCACGACTACAACAAACCACACAAAAAGTACACAAAAAAAACAAGAGAAAAGTTGTGGGTCTCCGTCTCATATAGCAACGAGAGGGTCAGAGTTCGGTCCTATCAGGCGGTAGAAGTTGAAGAAGACAATAGGTAATGAGAGTCACAAGGAGATTTATAAATTTCGAGTTATGTGTGGTCACATGTTGCCCTTTGCATAAAGATTACAAATTAAAATTTATTTCAGGTTTTATGATATCACAAGACCAGAGTATTTCAGTCTTCAATCGAAACACAAAATATTAACTTGATTTTCCCTACTATGATATCTATCTATCTATCTTTGTATGTACGGATTATTCACATTTACTTAAAACTTGTGTATTATCATGCCAATAATATACATTGAACACTATATAAATACACACCCACACACAGACACACACATACCTAAATACATATTTTTGGGGTTATTCCGTACATGTATTTATAAACCTTACAACGCATTGCTACTCTCTGTTACTAAAATATAAAATACTACAAAAGGAAATAAATAAAATTGTACTAGTATAAACCATAGAACCATATAATATGTAGTTGTCATTTTAAAGTGCAAGTACAAATGCGTTGTAAAGTTATTAAATAATAATATGAAAATCCCAAAATAATCATAGCTATTATTACTATTCTTACTACTGTATTACCAATTTACTAATGTGTGAATATGCTATTATAAATATATCATCATCATCATCATAATAATTATTATTATCATTGCTATTATCATGACTATTATTATTATTACATTATATTTTCTTTTAAACTATATTATATATGATCAATAAATACAAGTTTTGTTATGAAATTGAAATTATAAGAAGAGATGCTTAAACGCTCATAATCAGAAACTTGGATTTATTACATATAATATTGTAGCTGTGTACATAGATTTCAGTCATAATTTACTTTTCATCATTGTCGTGGTTGATAGAGAAAGTCTTGCTTTCTCTATGATGTTTCTACTTCGTGCGTAGAGATATTCAAAGTGATGGAATCTGTTTTGTGGTACCAGAGAAGATATTATTATACTGTGAGATTTTGCTCGTGTTTGTCCACTACAAGAAGAAGGTGCAATTGGTCGGAAATTTCTATGAATACACATGTATGTATTATAGGCAATGGTATGTTTTCACTTACATGTTACGTTATACACGTAATGCTATATGTGTATTCTTCTTGTATGTTGCTTGTACATAAATGCATGTCTGTGCCTTGGACCTTATACTGCGTAATATGTATTATGTATACGATACCGTACGGAACATGGAACTGTTAATTCTTTTCCGACAAATTCATGTATGCGTCATTCGCTAGACAAAAAAAAAACAATAATAATAGGGGTATTATGTATAAAAGGAATAAAAGCAAGACAGAAATATGCCGCTAATATTTCACCCATTAAAAATGTATGAAAGTGCTCCACAATATCACTAGTTCTGTAGTAGTATACGGTGAATTTTAGGCTAAATCAATATAAATTATAGCATAATAAACTACGTGCTTACTACTTCCTCCGGCTGTAGGGTACTGTTTTTTTTACTAGGATCCTGTTTTGACAAGACAATTTTTAACGCTTTACTACTCAAGATAAAATAGACATTTAAAAAAATTGGGATACAAGCACCGCACGTCATACGTTCCCTATATTATATATATATATGATTTATATCAAGCGGGGAATTTTTCTTTTCATTTTTTCTGACCTTTAAATAAGTCTTTTTTTTATAATTCCGAGATATTAAATGAAGTCACAATTATCTGACATCACCCTACTCACTCTTGCGCGTATTGCATATATATATGAATTCTAGAGGAGGCAATTAATACATAAGTAGATGGACATATGTAATGATAAGCTGGAGAAAGTCTAAAAATATTAAAGTAGTATTATTAGCTATAGTACTTGAATATTAACGCATTTTACACGTATCTATCTATAAAATTTGGGTGCGCGAATAATATTATTATTTAATTTTAATTCATACGCACATTATACAAAACATGTACCGTATTGTGTGGACGGTGTATTGTTCCTCTTGGAAATAAGTGAGTTATAAGTTATAAGTCCTTTCCAAATTTATCGATTATAGGCAGTAAATTATATTCCACGTGGAAGTTGTTGCTTTCTTGCTGGAATTTGAGCATTAGAACAATTTTTATTTTGCATACATCACTTTGCCAAAATGAACGGTTAAAACCTGATCAATTTCCTAAAATCCTCCGCTCCCTTTTATTTTACGACCAAGCGACAGAAGTCTTCATCGAAGCAATAAAAAAACATGATAAAAAGATTATGTGAAGACGGAAGACTGAAGACGTTGAAAATCCTTCCTACGTTCCAGATTTTTTACACCACCGCAAAAGTTACAACTTTAACGCTGTTGCAGACTTTTCACCACTGTAACCAGAAAATACATTATGCTAATTTTCCTCCATCTTAAAAAGATTTAGTAAGTGCGAGAAAAAGGAGCGATAAAAGAAGAAAAAAAACTACTGACTAGTGCTACTTCTCTTTGCAAATCTCAAATCTTCACGTAATATGGGATAAAAATGTGCATTACACAGATGTTAAAAGTGTTGGTACAAGTATATGGTATGTAGTATGTATAATGTATATGAGTTCATATGAAGAGATTTGAAAATTTTTCATTGTAGGATCTACAGATATTCTTCCAGCAACTAGCGACAAAATCACCAAAACATGTAACATGAGAAGGGAGAATGGAGACTGGAGGTTTGAGACAAAGCCTAAGAGATTATCGTATCCAAATCGCGTTACATGTTACATTGTCTTTTGCTTCTTTTTTGTAGTTTTATCCTTTAAGATTCTATGCAAAGAATCACAAATGATTCTCATCACAATCTTTTGCCTATCTCTGTGAAGAGATTCGATATTATGGGTTTTAGTCGCTATACTTTGTAAGTTGTAGTTTGGATGTCACACTTTAAGAAAACCCTTTCTCTGCTTTCATTTTTTCTACTCATGTCACATTCATATTCTGCTTTTAAAGTTTTTATTCCAAAGTTGCCATATAATATTTTCCCTCACATTTACACGTATTTACTTTGATTAGTTAAATTTTAGTTTCAATAATAGCGGGTTACCATTAGAAATGTCATGTACCCTGTACTTGAAACTGTGACGCATATTGTAGCTGTTGTCATGGTAGA
>JAQGBH010005811.1:0-13598 GCA_034698265.1 Sminthurinus aureus | reverse complement strand
GAAAAACGTTTTAAAGGGGTTAAATTTGTGTTCGCCACAGTTACCTCAAAACCACAGATCCCCCAGTTAACCCTACTCATACTTTTACAACGAAAAATTTACAACTTGTAGATGCATTTTGCATCTTGCATCTTGTTCTGTTTTATGTGTATTGTGTATTGTGTACATACGTAATAAAAAATCTCGCCCTTTCTGTCTCTGGACCCCGGGCCACTGGCCGGTGCGCTCACCTGTCGTCAAAACAAGACAATGACGAATAAAAATCCTTTCCTTTTCATAATATTACCAAGAAATAAAAGGGCAAAGTATGTGTATTAATTTTTACTATGGGATAAAATGAGCGTAATTAAATATTGGACATACGACATAAATGAGATGAAAATGGTAGTGATGACTTGCAATTCCCAAATCTTCACGCCAATAGCCCAGGCGATTCTCTAAATTTTCATTCCTCCCGGAAAAACTCTTGTCTATGGTTATGTCAGGTGTTCTTAAACTGCGCGCTCGAATTTCCGACTCAGACTGACATGCAGGATCACTGGTAGTGGGACCATTAATCATGATTACTTGCTAAAACATTAAATATCAAGCATGCAATGAAAAAGTTTCTTTGAAAAATAAAATGGTTGAATAAATTGATATTTTTGAGTTGTTTAATTTACCCGCAGTGGCTTCCCATTTCGCTGAGCGGGAATTCTTCCCTGTTTCTCAGCTTGCATGATCACGCCTGCAGAATGGAAAGTAATGTTTTTAATGAAAAATTTAACATTGCAGGAACAAGTGTTAAAATGTAATTGGAAATTAGCATTATTCTCTCTATTTTGATTTATTTATTGTAATTTTTTGGCTAAACAGGCTTATATTTCGGCTAAATGTACTTTTTCGTACCAGTGGGAATGAAGAAATCCGGCATGATTTCCCGAATCGGCGGGATTTTGACGTCTTTCATGTCCTTTCGATTCAGAGCCGCGCGTTGCATCGCATGAACCCAAAGCGTAGGACAGATATTGGGGTTATCACGCGAATGTGCGGCCATGTTGAGAAAGTCCTCGATTGATGTTTGATCTACGCGCGTACAATGTACAATTTAAAACGTACAACAAATGGCAATGATAACAGATTCAAAATGGACATAAAAATCAAAGATACATAATCCATTATTGAATGCGATTAGTTATTATGAATTTCAATGCGCGGCGCGCACTGTTTGCGCGAAAATTTTTAAAATAAAAAAATTTACTCATGAGAAGATTGTAAAGTTGATCCGCCGCTTGACGATGAGCTGGTATGAAATAGGAAAATTGCGAGTGCCTTGGCACAGCCTTCAAAAAAAGGTCAAAGGTCAAACAGGAACAAAAAACTGAAAAACATAAATGGGCGCAATAAAAATGGATATTTGATAATCACCATGCCAATGGCTCTCAAATCCGGAATCGTTTTGGGTAGTCGCATCATAAAACTGGATTTGATGTCCATGTTACTACTGGCCAAAACAGCTTTGATCCGTTCTCTCGCGTCATTCGATATACCATCCATAGGCATATTAAACATCATTAAATTTCCACTTGGACCTTTGAATAAATTTTTGTAGCCGTTTTTAAATCTGTTATTATGTTTTTTTAATTTTTGATTCATTTTAAAATATGAATTACAAGCTAAAATGTGAATTCCTTTTAATTTGTATCCTACCTCTTGGACCCATATACAGCGGCTGGAAATTTTGTGCAAAAAATTCAAAAATATTTACAGATCATAAAAAACTTAAAACTTTTCTTGTACGATACCCATTTTAAATTATTCCGCCTGTGCTGTATAGTAAACTACATATAGCACGAGCGGAATAGCCGAGAATAGTAGAAAGTTAAATCAAATTTCCTTGCCTCATTTATCCGCTCAAACATGTATAGACATTTTTTCCTTTCTTCGGTATTCATCTTGAATCTGGAACTGAAATTTCTGATATTGACTCTTGAAGTTGAAATGAACTCTGACCTTTCAAATCTTTGGAAAACTTGAGCAAGTTTAGCGCTCAAACATACGAGAGCTCGTCAAATCGAATATTATGGAATATGGAATAAAGATGATAATTTTTCTGGAATAGTCTTCAGCTTTCAGGTTTGAAAGTAAAACGCAAGCAATTGATTCATCAAGTGAGCTGGAAAATATGGCAAAAAACTCAACATTCCTCTGAAATTAGAGGACATAAATGTTTATTTATTTATTTAGACACAGGAAAAATTCACAAGTGGTTTGTGGTTTACGCGAGGAAACATGAAATGAAACTGTGAATTATCCAGAATCTAGAATCTAGAACCTAGTTACTTGCAGGCTGCATTACTGATGAAGTGATGACTCATGCAAATGAATTTTGTAGGTTGTGCTCCGTGCGGCTGTGTATCTGTCTATTTCTATTTTCTATTTATTTCAAGTAAAAGTGCATATTTTTTATACTTACTCACATGAAGAAAATTTAAATAATACAAGATTTTTATAAATGACGAATGACAAAACCTCTTGTAAAATATTATTCAACCCAATTTTCAATCGTCCCAATTTCTCCAATATTTCCTGTAGTGCTCATTTTTTCCCGATAAAACGTACATGTAAAATTCTTGATACAAGATGGAAAATGGATCTACTATCAGTTTTTTATTTCAACTTGTGGTTTTCTACATGTATTTTCTGTATTATGTTTCTGCTATACATTTAACTTTGTCTATTGTTCGCCAGGTTTCTTGCTTTGGTTGTGCAGTTGCGGAAACAAGAAACATTTCCTAGTTTCAAATGCCAAACTATGAAGCCGTTCATTATTTTTACTGTACACTGTACATTGTACAATGATCAAATTTTATGCACAAACGAAACACAAAAAATAAAATATACCAAAAAAATGGAGAAAACAGCTGACGATTGTCAATGCGAATAAATCTACATTTTGTTTACAAATTATGCTTTTATTATTATTGTTCTTGTTCAGGTTCTGGTAATGAACTGCAAACCAGGCAGTACATGTAAAAAAGTCGTACTAATTTGGAGTACCTTGGTAACTATTTCTTACAAGACTCTTGCCTTTCGGCAAAATCTTCACTCTTTTTGATGTGTGTGTATGACTTTTTCATGTAAACGGCGTCAGGATTTCACACTTTTAGTCACTTTACACTGTGAACAACGTTCATTTTCAGCAAGTGGCGTTTCAATTCCACAAAAACTTTAAATTTTGTTTACTTTGACCCTTTCTAAGGGACCCTTAATCAACTCGGAACGATTTGAAACTTCACAGAACACGTTCTTTCACTCAGTTCTACATGATCGAATATAAAAAACCCAGGATTTCTATGTTTGAGAGGAAACGGGTCAGCCTAATAGTCGTATGTCGTACGATTATGGATTACAAAGGATGGATCATGAATGTCCTTGCTTTGCGAATTATGTGCCTGTTCCACAACAGTCTTTTAACCAGCGTAATTCGAGTTACGGGCATAAGTTGGTCGTGGAAATGCAATGATGGTTGGTGAAAATGATGGTTACAAATTTTCACTTTTGGGGAAAGCTGTTAGCTTTTAACACTCGTAATTTCGAAAGTTAGTAGTTTCTACAGCTGTAAAAGCATTTATCATCGTTGTGGAAATGCAATTATTTTTTTATCATTCATCAAGAGTCCCTTGAGTATTCCTTGGTTTTTGAGGGAACAATTCAAAATAATTCAGAATTTTTCAAGAGGAATCAAAAATCAAAATTCTGTCACAATAATTATAATTTTAGTTATCATAAAAGTCGTTTTATTGATAATTAAACCAATTTTTATATTAAAATTCTGTTTCTCGTTTATTGGAGCAATTTGACAACTTGTAATTTGTGATAAACAAGACGATTTAATTCATATTTATACTAGACTTGTACCCTCTAAATAGGACAAAGAACAAATATCATATTTTATGCTTTTCTTTACTATTTTGTATCGAACTGTTAAAAAAAGTGCTTTAAATGAATAACTAATAACTATCGTTAATTTAAGGACTGATTATTAATTTGTATACAATTTGAAATCGTTGTAAAAGGTGAGTACAAATCTTGTTCTTTTGTCAGTCTGTATGATAAAAAAAAGTTTTATTATGAATTATGAGTATAAAAAAAACATTTTTATTTCTGTCTTTGTTTATCTTTAATAACATTGTGTCATTTGTTGTTGCAGGCTGAAATATCTATCTTAATATGGACCACTTTGAAGACTCCAGTATTAATAATGTCTTAGATGAAAACAATAACATCAGCATTACCATTCCAAACCCAATAACCATTCTAAATCCAATGGTAATTCCAAATCCAATTAGTGAAAAATCAAAAAATTTTGATTATCTTGAAACGGTTAGTTTGTTGAGCATCTGGAGTCGATCAGAAATCCAAGAAAGTTTTACAACAAATAAAAAGGGGCACAACAAAATTTGGCAGCAAATCTCTCAATTATTATTGGAAGAAAATAATTATTCCCGTACGACTCTTCAATGTAAAAATAGGGTTGAAAACTTGAGAAGAAAATATTATGAACTTAAGAAAACCAAAAGCGGTAAAGGTGCAGAATCTTGGCCTTACTATTTATCGTTTAACAAAGTTCTAGGAACTACAGCAATTGTTGAGCCTGTGTCTATTCTTGATGCTTTAGCATCATCTTCTGCTCCCGGACCATCATCAACAACTACTAATGACATGTAAGACATAATATACTATCCACTTGTAGTTTAAAATTTTACTTCTATGAATATTTATTCTTATTTGCTCTTTGTACATTTAAGTAACAAACATAATATATTTTTAAATGGATTTGAATAATAATTATTATTGTTGTAATTTGACAATACTAATGGTTTTTTTACTATTATTTCTTAGAAATGCTTTAGATGAACAGGAAAATTCTGGATTGCCTCTAGATGAAGAACCTGAAAATACCACAGCTAGTGTTAAAACCCGGGGAACAAAAAGGTATGCCTATTTTACACAAATAATAATCTTAATTAGTAATTCTGAACATATTTTCACCCAAAACTTTTTTACTTCAGAATATGAAATTATAAGATGTTTTCATGCATGTAGTAAAATAATAATTATTTATTTGTTTCTTTTTTCTTAGGAAAAGAAGAAATGACAATTCTTTCGATGAAGAAATGTTAGAATTACTTAAAAAATCTCAACAGGATGAAGAAGTATTTAGGAAGGAAAGTAAAAAACAAGACGAAGCGTTTCTAGATATATTTAAAGGGATGCTTTCTGGAATTAATTCACTTGTGTCTTTAGAAAAAGAAAAGATTGACATGAAAAAAACTGAGCGTTATACGTTATATGGTACAGAATAATTGAATATTTATTATATTATGGTGACAATTGCTAATCTACATAATATTTGTTTTTGTATTAATTTTCTTGACCACCAATGTTATTATTTTATGTTTAGCAACGAACTCAATAAGTTTTAAGTATATAATTATCGCAAAATGTCATGCCAATTAATTTATTTAAAAAGGTTGTAATAAAAGAATGACACAATGTCCCTATGTCGACCAAAACATTTACGATACTTCTTAGCAATTATTACTACTTACTGGACTAAATTTCTCAGAATGATATTTTTAATGCTCACAAATAAATGCATATTATATTTTAAGCAATATTTTTACTTTTTTTTTTCCAGGTATTACAATAATTCAAAGATTATACTTTTTTTATTTAAGTTTGTATGCAAAAAAAAGTACGTAATAAGTACATATTATAAAATATGATGTTTTTCTAAAATTTAATCATCAAAAAACTCTTCCGTTGGCAGATTACTACATATATTATCACGTTTTTTTGAACCTTTTGCTCGAATTACATTAGGTGCAGGATAATCATAACAACCATGATTTTGTGCAAAATCAGAGTCTTCGGATTCTACTCTAGTTCTCCAAGTTTGGACAAAGATTTCATTCTTTGACTCTAATATATTATGAAGGATGCAGCAAGTAGTGATACATTTAACAACATTTTCAACCGACCAGTCTAATCGTTTCAAAAGGATTCTCCATCGACCTGTGTAGACAATAAAAAAAAGTTTCGTTGTTTTTTAATTAACTGATAATTTAAAAAAAAATGCGGGTAGGCATAATATATTGGTTATTATTTATTAGCATATTTTTAAGCACACCATTTTAATAATATTTTCATACCTTTAAGTCGGGCAAACGCATTTTCGACTACCATCCGAGATCTTGACAATCTGTAATTAAAATGTTTCTGCGATTCACTTAAGTTGTAACCACTATAGGGCTTCATAATTTTCTCAGAAATCGGATAAGCGTCATCTGCAATCATATAAAATGGTTCTTTAATTATGTCAAAGAGATTTCTTCCAATAGTTGAGCAAGCAAATGCACCACCATCCGCAACCTTTCCGGGCTGGCCAACATAGATATCTAAGAACCTTTAAACAAAAAAAAGGAAAATAGAGTTAAATTAACGTGCATAAATAATAATCATAAATTATATATTATATAGATGTATTATGACTTATGACTGAACATTAAAAAAAGTTTTTTTTATCTTTTACTAAAGTATATATTATTTATTATGACTGAACATGCAATGGAATTTTTTTAGTTATTCAGTATTTCATTTAAGTGCAATATTTTTTATTAACTTACATATAATTTGAATCAACAATAGCTTGAGTATGGACTGAGTGATAATGTTTATAATTAAAATAATCAGCTCCATTTTCAGGTGGTGTTATAATTGGTATATGAGTTCCATCAATTGCCCCTACACTACCAAATCCAAATTTCTCTTGAAATTCATCGAAAATAACTTGTTGATCTTCATAGTTTATTGGGAATTTGATTTTTGATTTAAGATACATTTTTATTACAGCATTCATAAACCGTCCAATTATACGATGCACTGAAGTAGTAGAAATTCCATAAGCATCAGCAATAATCGAAAAATCGGCATTGGATTTTAAAACATAAATACTAACAGCAACTTGAACTTTAACTGAAATTGTTTTCCTGATTTTATTATGCTGTTCAAGTTCAGGTGTTAAATCACTGACGAGTTCAAAAAATGTTTCTTTAGACATCCTAAATCTACGTGAAAATATATCATCAGGCCATTTTAGTACGTTTTCAATTAAATCTGAATTTCTCGGAAATTGCCACTCTCTTGGAGAGCGTTTAATAGTAAATTGTTTTTTTCTTAAAAGACGAAGAATTCTAAGGTATAATAATTTTTTTTTAACTTGGTGTTCTCGTACTAGTTTTGTTTTCAAAGTTTGATGGTAAATAAACAAAGCACTCACTTCTTGGAAAATCACTACGGAGTTCATTTTTATATAGTTTAGTGAAATTATAAATTATAATAATAATTTTTAGTTTAATATTGCAAACTAATTGTTTTTAATTATAATAATAATGACAATAATAATGCGTTCCGGTTTTGATTTGATCTGAATTTCACGAATCAGTTCACCATTCGCACTTTAAAATTTTAAATTGACAGAATTTGACAGATTATGAGTATTGTGTATGAAATATGATAATAATATGCATGTCGATTTTTTACGCACGTAAATTTTAGGAAAGGGTTCTGAAGAAATGCAATTAAAAGTTACGTGCTTTCTCTGTTAGTTACGACCGTACAAAATACGCTGGTTAAAAGACTGTTGTGGAACAGGCACATAACAAATAGTTGAGAATATCAGGCCTACAAATTATGGTGCCGGGATTACGATAATGTCACTTGATTTAAATAAATAAATAATCAACCGCAGCTGTTTGCTGGAATCCGGGATGCTCATTTTAAAGTTATAAAGTGTCATCAATCATAAGTCGAAATTCTAACTTGACTCTTGACAGTTTAATTCCATAATTTTGTGAATAAATGACGATGAAATGGGCCTATTTCGTTTTAAGATGTGGTTTATTCTAGCCTTTAAACCGTAATACTTTTTAGAGTCAAATATCACATACAAACCACAATCAGCGGCTACATCAAAAGAACATAAATAAGTTGATTCCTGCCTTTTGATTGTGAGAGAAAATGAAAATCACACATGAAACTAGATTTTTAAAAGTTGTCAATTTTCAATGGTCAACAAGATTTTTGAATCGGTTAAACTAGGCCAAAAGTGACATGCAAAATAACCTAATCGCTAATGCTGTAATGATGTAATGTTAGCTCATTAAATTCTCGAGGAAATAAAATAAGGAGCAAAAATTTATCGGATTCGTTGTTCTATCGAAAATTTGAGGCCACTTCGAATCTCGGAAAATGTTTTGATCCAGTTCTACTATTGTAAAGAAAGTTAGGCCTTTGCCTAAAATTCCGATTGGACAATTTTTTCAGTTTTATTGATCATTTGACCAGTGAATTGTGACATTCTTTAAGCTGTTGTTCAAGTTGAACGCCACTTGAAAATTTGGAAACCATAAGAAGTGTCTCTCGACATCAGTTGCAAAATCATAATCTGCTTTGAAGGGAAAAAATGTTATATATTTTAATGGTGGAATTCAAACGCATAACTAAACACGAAATAAAAACACTTTTTTGGTAGGTTTTTGGTATTAAAAACTTACACTGAATTCCAAAACCAATGCACCTGAAAAAGTCATTCTTTCCGCTGACTAATTTTGAATGTTCCAGGTTCAAGCAAAATATCAAATCAGTTTGGTGCCTTTTCAATTATCTTTTTCTGAGCACTCGATTTTTCAATGTCATCTGTTTTCGCTTGCGTGTTTTCAAATGTCTCGGAAGGTCATATTTTCTCAGAGTTTTGAATGGACAACCGGGAACTGAGCAAACAAACTTGTTAAGAGTTTTACTCGGTTTGTGAACGAGTTGATGTTGCTTCAAATTTGAGCTTGTTGTGGCCGCGTACTCGCAGTTGTCCTCTCCACATTTGAAAGGCCGTTCTTTTGTGTGTGTTCGAATGTGCGAAACGAGGCTGCTTCTTTGCGCCGCAGCGTAGTCGCATCCTTCGTGAGGGCATTTGTGATTTTTTTGTCCAGTGTGGATTTTCACATGAGCAGTCAAAGTTCCGAGCTGTGCGAATGTTTTCTCACAATAATCACATTTCCAAACTTTTTTACCCGTGTGAACTGTCAAATGAGTCATCATGTTTCTCCGCTCCACAAATTTCTTACCGCAATAATCGCACTCGTGATCTTTCTGCCCCGAGTGAATTTTCAAGTGAACTTCCAGAACGGATTTATAACCAAAGGATTTGTCACAAATGTCGCAGACAAACTCCCTCTTTCCCGTGTGAACAAGTTTATGTCTGTTTTTCTCCCAATTGTTCCTGAATTTTTTCTGGCAGTAATTGCACTTAAAATTGAATCGTTTACTTTTTATCTCATCTTCTCTCATGATTTCTCAGAACACTGAAATCTGAGACGTGTAATCATTTATTAGCCTAAAAACCAGGACACAGAAAATATTCTCACACTAAATTTATTATGCCTACTTCAAAAGACTCTGTGAGTCGGAAGACGTCCTCAGACAATTTAAACCCAAAGAAGTTTAGTAAAAAAAAAACGCTTAACTTTTTTCATTTCCAAAAAACCTAAAATTTAAAACAAATTGTCTTACGATTCGAATTTTATGATTTTGTTTCTAGCTCCGTCCAAACGTCAGGCACTTCGAAGCAGAAAACGGAGGAATATTCTATTCGTGTTGCTCTTAAACTCAAAGACGCAAGACACAAGACTCAAAACTCTAGATAAGTTACCGCTTGTGCTGGAAAAATGCTTATGAAAGAGTCCAAAAATACAAAGTGAAAGAGTAAACTAGCAACTTTTACCTGCGTTTTCTAAGAAAAGCCAAATCAAGTTTTTAAGCTGTGCTCCTCGGAAACGGGATTAAGAATAAACTTTCCGCTTTTGTTCTTTTGTCACTCTTTCGTTCTTTCACGTTTTGCATTAGTTGTCAAGTTCACCACGATGTTTTGGTAATAATTTAAAATTAATGACAAACAGGCGTAAAATGAAATGTTTTTATTTTTCAGTTGCGTATGATAAAGCGGTTGATATCCAACACCATGAAATGTTACACGCTTTGCCTCTGAAACCGGAAGAATATCTGGCAGATCATCTGGATTCAGTCTTAGGCTCTTCAGCTGTTCAAAATTTGAATCGGCGTTCAATTTAAGCAACAGAAAAATTTGTATTCACTTTTCCAGCATATGAACAAGAATTCTAAACAAATTGCCCAATCGGAAATTTAGTAAAAGGCCCATCCGTTTTTACCTCGCGGAATTCAAGCAGAACATAACTCGAGTCTCGAGTCTCGAGATTTCAAATGGCTTTTGCCCGAAAAAATTGCAAAACCTTTCTTTAAAGCTTTGCATTGAATTTAAAGTAATTTACACTTGGAGCGACTCTGTTTCCTTGAGCATTTAATGAGCAACGGCTTTCAACATTTCCTAGTTTTCACGTCACCTTTGCTTTGGCCTGCTTTAATTCAGTTCCAGCTGATTGTGAGTTGCGACTAATAAAATACCTTCCAAATTTTGATTGACTATACAATTTTCATTTTCTTTCAAAGGTTTAGATTTACTCGGTGGATCTGAATTCTGAACTGGTGGAAACTGATTTTAGTGTCAGGAATTTGGGTACCATTTGGTCGTCAAAGTTTAAACAAAACTCTATTTTCTAGATTTTGACCTGACAAATTCTAAAATAAAAACCATTTCCCGAATTTACATGTTCAAAACTACATTTCGAAACTCCAATTGTCCTCTGTACTAAAGTTCAAGCTTGAATTTCTGATATTTTTGAAATCTTAACCCTTGAAACCTTTAAATTCGGTTCGGAAAAAGAACGATCGTTTTTTCGAATTCAGTACGATTAAATTCACGACAACAAAACGATGAGTTCATCATCCGAATTTGGATAGTTTTATGACTTGGAGGAAATTCATTGTTGAATAAGAAATAAAACAGCCGAGATTCAACTGAACAAACATTTTCCCTTCATTTTGAAAACCGTTTTACACGGAATTGAATTCTAGATTGTAAAATCCTTCTTAGTAAATAAGCAAAAAATGTATTATATTTGATGTCCCGATTCGGCAGAGACAAAAATTGTGAAATTGTTTTATTTTACAACATTTTAGTAAAGTCTTTAGACGTAGAGTAAACTAAAGGAAAATTTGTGATTCAGCAACTGAACTTGGTCAGAGTTTTGTTTTTCCTTCGTTTATGAGTTGATGTTGCTTCAAATTTTGTCTTTCCTTAGCTGCGTAGTTGCAGTTGAACTCCCGACATTTGAACGGGCGTTCTTTTGTATGTGTTCGAATGTGCGAGGTGAGGTCATCTTTTCGTCCGGTTGCGTATGTGCATTCTTCGTGCGGGCATTTGTAGTCCTTTTGTCCTGTGGTAACAGGCAAATGAGTGGTCATTTGTAGTCTCGTCATAAATCTCTTCTCGCAATAAATGCACTCGTGATCCCTTTGACCCCTGTGAATGTTCAAGTGTCTGACCAAATTCCGCTTGTGCCCGAAAGACGTTTTACAAATTTCGCACACAAAAGCTTTTACTCCGGTGTGAACAACTTGATGCGACGTCTTATCTGAATTGCTTCTGCATTTTTTGTTGCAGTAGTCACATTTAGCAGCTGTTCCTGTCATCTGTTTCTTCATTGTGTGCAGAATTCAGAATTCAGAGTTCTACGTCCATGGGTCTAAAAATTAGTAAAAACTAAACAGCCGGTTGAACTAATTACACGAGTTGCACAAAAACCTCAAAAAGCAAGTTTAACTTTTCTTCGTGTTGTAAAATTCAAGGCACGAAATCAAATTCAAACTTCTTACAATTTCAATATTTTTCAGCGTCGCCTAAACCATTCAAAAGTTTACCAAGGAAAAAGGAATCAAATGAACACAAAAAACTTACTCAATTTTAATGACTTTCCAACGAAAAACAATTTGCAGCTCGTAACAGAAAAATATTTATGGATTCCAAAAGTCCAAAGTGAAGGGTAAACAACAAACAACGACCGCTTCGTTTATTTTGACCT
The DNA here is from genome assembly GCA_034698265.1 of Sminthurinus aureus. Taxonomy (NCBI): domain Eukaryota; kingdom Metazoa; phylum Arthropoda; class Collembola; order Symphypleona; family Katiannidae; genus Sminthurinus; species Sminthurinus aureus. Next base: position 1,560 of record JAQGBH010005811.1, on the reverse strand, counting down.
ATTTTCCTAGCCAAATGCAAAACACAACCTTCAAACTTGCCTCACGGTCATGAAATTAAGGATTAACTTTTTTCGCTCAACGACTCAATTCCAATTTTATTTCCTGTGTTGTGCAGTTCAGTCTTCAGAAACTCATCATGTCAAAGGTTTAAATCCTGTGGTTTTGGAAGTCTGCTGTAGAAATCAAATACTTTGACTAGCGCCAGGCTGTACAAGTGGAAAAAGTGGAAAAATTCTATCGAGAGCCGTCCTATGCAACATTCTTCACCGGATTTGAATTTTAACCTATTGCCACGAACTTTTGTTCAAAAGTTGGCCTATTCGTTTCCAGTAAAACCAGGTAAAAACTAAATGTAGACCTTTGTTTGGCGTTTTATATTTTTGTTTCGCTTCTTTCAACAAACAAACTTGTGAAAGAGCTGCGAGTTTATTTGATTTGTGGCAGACGGAACTATTTTCATCCATTGGATTTAGAAAAATCATTTTGAGTATGTTTTGTCTGCTCAAATGCCCCACTTGATTTATTTTTGTCAATAAGTAAGAAAATCCTTGTTTCGTATTTTGTGCTGTACTCATTTTATCGGGTGACTAAATTTGACTCTCAAAACTCAAACTTGAGATTTGAGTCTTCCGTTTGGTGCTCTGCAGAGGAAAACTACTAATCACTCAGCACAAATTGACAAAAATCGAACAAAAATAGTTTCGAAACGGGTAATCTGAGAATTTTTTTACTGTTTTGAACTTTGAACTTTTAGGCGGACAAAATTTTTCAAGCAAAAACGTGTCAACTTTTAGTGGAAATTTTGTGAAGGACAGAAAAAATGGGCAAATAAAATCAGGCTAAATCATTGAACTTGAATTTTAAATGTGACTACTGCAACAAAAAATTCAGAGATAATCAGCATATCATGAAACTGTCCACACGGGAAAAAGAGCTTTTGCATGCAACGTTTGTGATAAATCCTTCACTCGAAAGTCTACTCTGGACGCTCACTTAAAAAATTCACTCTGGACAAACAAATCACGAGTGCGATTATTGCGCCAAACGATTCGCTACAAAGTTTGGATTGTCTCAGCATTTGACAGTTCACACGGGTAAAAAAGAAGTTTAAATGCCATCACGAAGGATGCGAATACGCTACCGGCAGACAAACTGACCTCAACCTTCACATTCGGACACATTCAAAAGAACGACCTTTCAAATGTCCAGAGGTCAACTGCCGTTACGCCGCCACAACAACTTCCGCTTTGAACCGACATCAACTCACTCACAAATCAGCCGAAGACAAAACTCTACTCAAGTTCAGTTGCTCTGTTTCCGGTTGTCAGTATAAACGTCTGCGGAAGAGGAACCTCACAAAACATGAGAAACGTCACAAATCGTAACAGACAAAGGAAAAAATCTATTTGCTCTGATTGTGCTGATAATTTGAATTCATGTTTGGCGTAATTTAATTGTCACAACTATTCACACAATTTTACACAAAACATGAAAAAAATGTTACTGCGTGAAATTTTTCAAGGGTACAAAATCCCAAATAAAATTATGGCATGTATTTT
>JAQGBH010005810.1:0-13599 GCA_034698265.1 Sminthurinus aureus | reverse complement strand
TTGTTTTGTCTACTTAATTTCAAATTACACGTGATTTTCGTGTTCATTTTCTCCGTAATTGTAAACTTTCAGATGGAAAAGCTTAAGACAGAAAAAGAGATTGTATTTAGTCGAATAGAGCCGATTGAAATGTACAAAACAATAAAACAAATTGGATAATTTATAAATTGATGCGCTTTTAAAATTGAAATGGAATCGTATCTTGTTTTGCTCCAGAAAATTATTGGGTGCAGACAGATTTCAAACTTCAAATTAAATGTTTTGGTCCATTTTCAAAACTGTATTTAAAATTGGTAAAATTGGTTCGGAGTCTCCGTCTGCTTTTTTGAACTGACAACGACAAAGAATAAAAAGACTTTGGCGAACATAGACTAAAATTAAAATGAGTAAAAAGCTTTAACGCCGTTCAGGACTTTTATGGTTGTACAACCGCATCACCTAGTCAAGATCGGAAAAGGCCCATATTTTCGTGTATTGTCAATGATTAAACCTTGAGTTTTATAGTAAAATTTTATCGTATGTTTTAACTTTCACTTGACAAATCGACCAGCAGAATCTGCTTCTCAAAATACACACAAAAGCAACGAGAGTAAAAATCTCCATGAAAACTTAATGTTTTTCACGTTGTTCGTTTTCCAGCTACAGCATATTTTTTGACGTGCTCCGACATTGACATTTGACTAAAACACGACACGAACATTCGTCATCCGCTCAGAAAAACATTATTTCTACAAATCACCAAAATCAACAAGATAAAAAGATTTTAAACTATAAAATGTTGTCGTTTTGAAACCCACACGAAGAAAACGAACAGAAATTTTAAGGAAACATTAAAAATGCAAATGATTTGTTCATGATTTTGAAAAACTGTTTTGTTTTGTTTTGATTTGATTTTGTGGGCGCGAGATCTTCTCAAGTTTCAATGTTTGTGTACGGAGAAAACATGAGAAATTAAACGTGTTTTTATTTATGGGATGGATTTTCAAACTGAGTCGAGTTGAGCTCAAGTCATTGAGATTTTCTTGTTTTTCTGAATGAGGAAACAAAATGCTGCTCAAAATGACAGGATTTCAGATTTTAGATTTAAGGGAAAATCCAAAACTAGAAAAAAGAGAATCGACGACGTTGATTCCGTTTGCCTCATTTTGATTCCAGTTCCAAGTCGACGCCACAGGTCGTTTTTCCTTCTTCATTTTTCATCCGTCGTTCAAATGTCAGTCAAACTGCATGAAAAATTTGAGCCCACGCGAATGTCACTCAAAACTCAAAAGTCAAAAGAGAAAATTCTCCAGAAATAACGTTCATTTTCGATATGCACTCAAAATTCAAATTACAAATTACAGCGTACGAAAAAAAGAGAGGAAAAAGCCATTAGCATTTGTCTTTCGTGCGTAATCACTTCAACTTGAAGTTGACAACGACGACAAAAATGATGAGGACGACGGCGAAACGGAAGTGAAAATGAAAATTGAATAAGGCGTTTCATTTTTGGATAATTTTCCTTGTTTCTCCAGCCAACGGATTTGAACTTTGTTTTGTGCTGCCTCAAATTATTGTGATTTCGAGTGCTTTGTCAAAATCGAAAGTCAGAGGAAAACGAGGCATAAAATTATTGTAATTTGCGTGTTTTCCAAAGCGGAAAATAATTTGTCAGTGTCCGCGAGAAAGAGTTTTTGGACTTGGTCGTTTTTTCAATCAAATGAAATTTAAAATAATCAAAAGTGGAACACAAAAATCCGGCATGACAAAATGCTTAAAACTCTCTGTATTTTGTAAATTAGTTTCGGAGGGTCATCACAATCAAGTCACAAAAACATTTTGTTTTAATCTCTGAAAAATATGAAATGATTCAAACACGATAAAAATGATGTAGGAAAGAAAACATGATCCTGGAAATCTTGGAATCGGACACTGGAAAAGTGACGTCTCAGTGGGAAGTTGAAATCTTCTTTTAATCTGGACAAGAGAAAAGTGTGCTCATCCCAAAACCCCCCAAAATTCTGTCATCTAGACCTTTAATTCTGTGTAAACTTCCATTTTTTATCTGTGAACATATCAAAACATTCTTCAAATTCAGTCAGGAAGATTTAAATTTATGAAAAATGATGCCACTTCACATTTAATTCAGTTTTGAGAATAATTTCAGTTTTTACGTTGAAAACATGGCTTTTGAATTGTTGTTCAAGTCCAACGCCGGTTAAATAGAATATTTCAGTTCTGGTTTCTCCGCTGCTTGTAGATTATTCAGAAGGACTTCTTACTGTTGGACGTCGCGTGTGTTTAGTTTCAATTCATAAGCCTCCGGTAAATTCTCTGATCAAAACCCAAGAAAAATTATTGTTTACAATTTGTAAGAAGAAATTGCACGAATAGAATTTGAAATAGTACAGAAAACAAAAAGGATTCAAATTTTATCTTTCGTCCTTTCAAAATGCTCAAACAGCAGACCCAAACAAAGAAACTCACAGCCGTTTTGTTTTAAATGTTTCTGTTTTAGGTTGGACATTTAAAACAAAGAACGACAAAAATAAACTACAGACTCAGTTTTGTGTATTTATTCACAAGAAAACGAGACGTAATAACGAGGATTTAATTTCCACTGTCAAATCATTAGAAAAACAAAACGTTTCTGTTTCTTCAGACTTCGAGAATCGAGACAAAATAAAACAAGTGAATGATTGACGCTCGGCGACTCTCGTTTTATATAACAAAATGTTTTCTGTTTGTCTTTATTTTCGTGGGCATTGAAATGACGAGAAAAGTAAAATATTTGTTCGTGCTTGTTCATTCAGAGGAGAAAAACCTGGATAAATCACTTTTTCAACAAAGTCCATTGACAATCTCCTTTTAAAATTGAAAATACGTCAGGAGAGAAAACAAAGAAACGGCAGACTTTTGACCCAGAATCAAAAAACTTACGCAACTCTGAAAATGTTAATGACGCGATCGCTTTCACGTTTTTCTCTGGCCGACTCATTTTCAAGAGGTTAAAAAGTTTGTTGGTTTGGTTTGGTGCGAGGGAGTTTTAAGTGTGGGTAAATGAAACGAGCGAAGAAAAAGGGAAAAATCGACGCAGCGGGGTGCAAAAAACTTGTTAAAATTCATTTAGCATCCAGCCCAACGCGTTCGTTTGTGTGCTTTTACATGAAATTTGAGCCTGAAAGTGAGAAGTCTTCAGCGCCTCTTCTTTTCTTCTTGTTCTTTTCACTTTTCTCATCCTTTGTTTTTCAATTGATGACCGATTAAAGAAGAGAAATCGATTGATTCGGTTTACTTGAATAATTTTTAATTATTCGGCGTTTAATTTTAACATGATCAATTCGACGCCGCTCATTAGTTTAATCCGTATGTTGGCGTACTGGCAATGGAGTTGTCTTCGGGAATTTCGTCTACAAAGACCGATATAAACTCAAGGCATAAAAGCAAACATTCTGATTTTTATCCAAGTTTTTGGTTGAGAAACCACGTGGATTTTGTCCAGGTTTTTCCCTTTTGACTCCCGTCGTTTCCCTTGTTAAATCGTCAGTTCGGAGTCCGCAGGAAGTCTCGAGATTTCGTGGGGAGGAAAAACTGATACGGAGCAAAAGAGTTGTTCTTTGATATTTACACGGATCTTTTCCATTCAATTTTTCTCATGTGGGTAATTTATATACTTTGACTGCGTCAAGAATCCAGAGTCAAGAATCGAGACGATCCACATGCGAGATTCTCTCCAAATTTAAATCTATTTTATTTCGTTTCTCCGATTTGGTTTGAAGTAGAAAAATGAACTTTTTTCTCTCTCATTCTTAAAATTTTCCTAAAGGTTGAGATTTCTGATGCAAAGAAGAGGAAAATCATAAACATTATTTGAATTTTAATCAATAGTCACGAAATCCGGAATTCCAAAAAACTGTTGCTCTGTTGAGATTTTTATCATTTTTCCACTTTTGAATTTTCTGAAGATTCAAAACTCAAAAATCCAAAGTTCAAAGCAAAGAATGTGAATTTAGTTGTTCGTGTATTGTAAATTGTTATTCCTTTGAGTTTTGAATACATTTGAATTTGTTGCAGCGGGGAATAAAAGAAGAAAAGGGATGAATTTGACAGGAAGGGAAATCAGATTGACGATTTCATCTCCAATCGGAGGGAATTTTGGTTTTTATCACAGGCCAATCTTCTTGTTGCTTGTGAACTGAGTATGTTTGATTTGTGTTTGTTCATTTGGTTTATGCGAGCTTCAAGAAAAAAAATAGGAATCTGTTACACAAATCTCATTTGAAGATTAGACTTTTGACTTTTGACTTTTGACTAAAATAAAATAGACACGACCAATTTTGCTATTGTGTCAGCTTTTCCGTGTGTTTGATGCAACGAACAGAAAACCGTTGACTGCACTGAGAAATTGGGAGATTGTGAGAATCGGAAACAAATTAAGTTCTTAGGGTAAGCTTTAGGAAAATCTTTTAGCATTTCTTTTAACACAGTAAAACTTCTCCCGACGAGTAATATGCAAAATTTCGATTTCTTTCACATGACGCTGAAATTTCTTAACCGAAAAACATAAAACGGCGTCCAACTTCAGCGTAATTAAATTTATTCTTTCATTTGTAACTAGTCGCTCAAATCCGAATTCTACACACAACAAATTACACGACTTGGATTTTTCAAGACATTTTGCCATTTTATTTAAGTAACTAAAATTTCAAAAATGAAACGTGTCAACTGAAAAATCCACAAATGTTTCATCATTTTGAGTCACACAAATGCATAAGTATCTCTAATTTAATTCAATTCTAGCGATTAGCCTCACGATGATCACGGTGATTCGTTATTTTGGACCTATTGTATCTGAACCACTTGTGCTACCCAACAAACGTTGAAATTATTAAATGTGGCGTGCGACTGGAGCATTGAAAATTGGTTTGGGTTCTCAACTTGCAGCATATTTTGTCTACTTGAACTGTCTCAAATTTTCTACAGATTACCTGTTTCACAACGACACAACACACAACACATGAAAATCTAGAACATCAAATCCGAATACTGAGTCGTAGGAAACATTCAAATAATTGGAATCAAAAACATTTTGTGCGACGATCATAATTTAAATTCGTCTCTAATTTTAGTCACTGGATTCCAGGTTTTTAAACTGTCGAGTTTCCCCTTGTCTCGGTGTCACAAACTTTTGATCTGTGACTCTGTGTCACTTGACAGTTGAGACTCGAGACTTGAGAAGAGTTTTGTTCATTCGAATACCAAATAAAACCGTCGCCTTTGTCACAAGTTTTTGCTCCCTCTGATATCAAGCTGAAATTGACTGTGTTTTTTCTGAAATCGTTTATTATTATGACGCAAAGAATCAGGTACTGATAAAACTCTGTTTTTTCTCATTCAAAAGTGAAATCCGATTAAATTTGCATAATACTGACGTCCACGTTGACTTAACGTTGACATGGGTTCTGAATCATGAATGAAAAATGCATTTTGAAAGACACGCGAATCTCTCGTCTCTCGTCTCATTTTGATTTTAAGTTGCCTGATAATTATCAGTTCTCCGTTCTGCGTGAAACTGCTGAAGTTTAGAGTTTAAAGTGTGATGAGTTTTTCATCCCCACAAATTTCTGCTTCGACGCGACATCATAAATCACAATGTTAGTTTTTCCCTTCCGCTCAAGAATAAATGTAAATGTAAAAGGCGATTGATCGACGGAGATTTGTCCACAAACATTCTAGTTCAGTACATATTTAATGATGCTTGTTTATTTACTCAAAAATTAGATCATAATTCATAATGAAAGTGTTTTATATGTGGCAAAACGAAAAAACAAATCCGCTTCCAGAGCATTTATTTAGATCAAGTTTAGTTTTGGGGTACGTTGGTTTTCGGAGCTTACTTAAGGGGCTTTTCAGTGCAGTGTCATTTTCCTCAATCTTTATAAAGGACAAAAGACAAATTATAAATGAAAAATGAGTGTGGCAGCTACCGGAATTGTTGAGTGAATTTGTGGGTAAAAAAACAGGTTTAATGTCAACCGATTACAACGCACCAGAAAATTAACCCCAGTCAAATTGTCAACTTAGCTCAAGATTTATTTGTCTCTCTGCTTTTTGTTTCTGAGCTCTGCTCGTTAACATTTCAAAAATTAAACCTCAAGTTTCAAACCTAACCCTTTGATTCATATTTTCCTTTGGACTGCATTTTTCCTTGTACTCGTGAGATATTTCTGGTAAAGAAAATGATTTGTAGCCGATTTTCCTTGGATTTAAATTCCATTCCATTTTCCAACGGCATTTACTTTTGCATTTCTTATTCACCAAGAACCAATAACTCCGTGAGTAAGTACACTAAACACACGTAAACGGTTGAACCAGCATCGCTCCAAAAGAAACAGCAGTTTACAACGGTCGCAGTTGAACTTGAGAGTCAAAATATCAAATCTGTTTTGCAACATTTCAACGCCGCTTGAAATTTTTAACAGTTTAAGACCACCTTTGGAGGTATAGATACTTTCCCCAACCATGTGGCCTGAAGTTCTCGGTCCAAAATTATAAGAAAAATATAAAACTACAATTAAAAACTTTTTAAATCTGTTGTCCATGGAAACTGACATGAACTGGACTCAACTCAACAAACAAGTGCCCAAATTTCCATTAAACATGACACCAAAGAGTCAGTTCTAATTCTGCCTTTAACCAATAAGATTGCCCCTCACGAAAAAAGCAGACTTTTATGCAAATTCAAATTTGAATGACAATTGGCTTCCTTTTCTTCCTATTTTGTTTTATGTGTTTATCCGTCGCCTGGACTTTGACTCTTTCTGATTTGAATTTGAGTGTCTGTTTGTCCTCGTCGAGATCGACATTGAGATCGAGGGGAGATTCACTCATTTTCATTCATTAATTTGACGGTGGTTGGTGTAAATTGTGAATAAACTCAAAGTCCTCAATCCTCGAGCTCTGTTAAATTAAAGACGGACCCTTTTCCACTCTTCTCTTTTCGGTCGCCGTGATTACACTCTGGATTTGAGATTTTAGATTAGCTCCATTTCCACACGCACACGACGGATTCAAATTGAGCAGTGGAATCGAGTTAAAGGGAAATTCAAATAGAAACTCGGATCATTTTCGCTTCCGAGATCCACACAAACACACTCCAACACTTGAGCACTCGCACGCGGATTCTCACTTTCACCCATAAACCTTCCACAGAAAGGGGGAAAACCAAGAGCATCCGATCATCTCATTCCGATTACGACACAATCAAAATTCTGATATTGGAAATCACAACTGCTTTTGGGGTTGATATGCAAAATGGAAATTCAGAGATAATCTCACCATCGACAAATGACAATTCGATTCCTGTCTCATTTTGTATTTTGTAGCTGATTTTGCGTTTATTCAAATATCGCCCAAGGAGATTCAAATGTGTTCATTTCCATGTCACGCGCCTCTCTTTTTACTCTTTCTTTTGTTGGGTCATTCAGCTTGTGACTATGGCAACGAGTTGGGTTAAGTAACGCCGAGTTTATAAATACTACAAACTAGCGAGTGCAGTTTAAAAATTAATTGCTTCTCTCAATAGACCAAAAGCCAAGGGATTTTAAATACATGTAATACATTTTCTAGTATTTTTCTAAAGGAAAAAAGTACCATCCACGTTAAATACCATATATTTACAAAAAGATTCTTTTGGTGATTCGTACATGTCAGAATTATCTAGAGCTAAATTAAAGTGTGTATCATTTTAAATTTTGAAGCTATCAGAACATTTAGTGTTATACAAAATCCTGCTATTGGTCTTCGGCGTGAAACCCGTAATACAACTAATAAAATGTTAAGCGGCGTCCAATTTTCACATTTTTTAAATGAGTGTTCCGGCTGTAAGAGTTTTAAGCGAATGTGAAAACTGGATCAAATAATTACCTTGATTTTGAAATGAATCTTTGACTTCATTTTGAGTGTTTGCAGCCTCCAGCGATCCTGTTTTACCCACATGAAAATAGAACTGTGACAAATCTACGATGTAAAACTGATAGCGAGCAAAATATCAGTTGACGAATGTCCTCTTCGGATTTTGGTGCTTTTCTTAATCTTTAATTTTCACCAGAATAATTTTAAGAGCTGAACAAACCGCCACTGGCGATTTCATCTCCACTTGAAATTGAAAGTCAAAATGAGATTAGACTGACAAATGAGAAATATGAGGATCACGAGACGTTAAAAACGAAAGACGAGTGATGCTTTTATATTATACACATGCTCATATTTCATCTCATGGTGAAAGTTGTCACTAAAACATTTGCTCCATACGACTACATAATTTTCAAGCATTTTTATTCATAAAAATGTTTTTAATTGTCTTGAATTGTTTACATACTCAAAACTCCAAACTCAAGATCACATGAGTTGACACGCTTCAACGAATTTAAATTAGTCCTCTTGAGATTTTTGCGCTTTTAAATGACCACGGGGTAAATTTAAGTGGCTAAAAACAAATTGAGGTTTTGGACTTGCCGTTGAATTTGGTGATTGTGGAGAGCACTTTTGAATCTTCAAGTGGACATAAAATGTCAATCTGGCTAATTTTCCCACATTCTCATCCAAAATTAAAAGGAGATGAAGATCCGCATATCATGTTTAAAATATTGTGCGAATGGAGGAAAAAGTGAATTACAAACGCTTTTTAAAGCTTACTTAGATGAATGAAAAAGGCAAAAATGTGAAAATGAGTAACATATCAAATTAGAATGTAGAATGAAAAGTAAAACATTGTTTAGTACTGGAAAGTTTTGGTGAGTTCACCAAAAATTTCCAGTACCAAACATGAGACTTTGCATGCAGCATAAACATTTATTTGCAACGTGTGACTGACAGTAAAAATGTGGTGTGAAATATAACTGTAACAAGTCAAAAGTCAAACTGCTTTTGTAAGTGAATTCCTGCGACCTAGTGTACAGTGTACAGTGCACAGTTTCTAGTTTCAAGTATGTCATTAAAGTCCTGCTTTGTATTTGTATTTTGCATCTCTGATCATTTTGCTCGCCTTTTGAGAAGTGGTCGCGGAGCGTGAAAATGTGAAATTTGTGTGATATTTAGATGAACTTTCAACTTTACATCCACTTTCCTTGGATTCCGTACTTTAAATTCAGGAGCACTCGTCAATTTGGATGGTGTCATTTACATAAGTGTGACATTTGTGACGTTAAAAATTAGTCTCGAGTCTTGTGTCACGACTTGAGACAAAAGAAGAACGAGTGTGAATATTCAATTTTTTATTACGATGAATATGCTTATCATTCTTTGCAATCAAGAGCAACAGAAAAATTACCTTTTGGCCTTATTTATTTACTTTAAAACCAGTACATAATAAATCATTTTCCCATAATTTGCTTTTCAAACGGCTTTTCAATCTCTACTTTCTCAAATTCCTAAATTATAATTTAACAGTTAATGTTTTTGTGACATTAAATTGAGATATTTCAGTCCAAACCGACGAAAAACCAAGCCTGTTAGTTACAGCTTCACCCAACGAACAAAACAACATCAAACGGCGTTCAAATTCGTTAAAAACTTTTAGGATGGTGAATTTTGTCCATGTTTCACTGACTTGTTTTTGGAAAAGTGGGAAAAAACATTTCTAAAACTTCCACAGCTTCCTGCAATTCGTAGATTGTAGACTGTAGATTGTAGCTGCTACTCGTATTTAATATTTAATTGACCCTTTTGAAAATTATCCGCATCAATCCGTCCCAATTTTATCGTCAGAGAATCCTCCAAAAACTTTTACATTGTACAAAAACAAACTACGGATTAACTATTGTCGAATGTCCAGTAACGTTGGAATTTTGAATCTGCGTAATATGATGTTTGACAAGAAATAAGAATGATGACAGTTAAAATTCACTTCTGAACTTGAAGGTGAAATATTTTCTCTTCAAGATTCGGCATGAAATGCAAAAAGGAAAGGACATGAAGCATTTGAAATCGATATGTTAAAAGTTAAAATGAATTGAGCTATAAAATTAAAACGTGATTTTCCTTTTGAATTCGCAAATCCCATTCAGCTGGGATTTCGCAATATCAACAATCAACAGACAACAACAACAGCACAAAAGAAGAGTTGAAACAGGAATAAACGCAAAAGCGGATTGCGAATTCCCATTCATGAAAAAGAAGAGGAAGAAAACAGATGAAAATGGACACGAGAAATTCCATTGAGCTGTCGTAGATCCAAATGTCAAATTATAAATTAAGATCGAGTTTGACTTGATTTCATTTTTAGTACCAAAAAGCGGAGAATCACAATGGAAAATTCATAAAATGGTCAGAGCTCAACAATCAACAACAAAGTCGAATTTATTTGATTCTTTTCTTCTTTCTTCTCTTTTCTTGAGTTGCGGTTGAGAGTGAAACTGAAGAATAAACAAACAACCTTTGAGTTTTGAGTTTGAGGTTGAGAGAACAATGGACAATGGGAAATGAAAGTGCAAGGAACAAAACAGTGGAGAGTCAACAGTCAACAGAACTCATTTCATTTGTAGTTTTTGTCAGTAGTGTTGAATGATGAATTTTTTTACAAAATGCTGGTCTTTTATGCTATTTTGTTTCCAGTTTTATTTATTTAGAAAATTGATGATGACCACGATGCGATGGCACTTTGTGTCTCTTAACCAAATACTTAATACAGAGAAAAGTCACAATTTATTTGATTGTTTGATGGTTAATGGAGAAAAAAAGGAAGAATAAACTGCAAACTACGGAAAAAGAGTTTTGCAGACTTTAACGCCGCTTGTTATAGCTTTTTTGCTAATTGGCCTTCCATACTTTACAGAAGATATTCTATGGCTTTTTCGCACCGACGCTAGACATTAAAATGAATTTGTCTCGTTACTATTTCTGATTGCTGTAATTGTCTTTGAGTTACGCAAATATGATGAAACTAAACACTGAAGACTTTAAAGTAAACGCGTAACCTCACAGTACATATGATTTCAAGTAAGTCTTAAGTAAACGAAGGTGAGTGGAGAAAATCAATTAAGAAACATTTCAATTTCTGTTTGCACTCAAATTCATTTTGAATTGACTCGTAATTTATTTGTTGATCCAACATTTTGTTTGTCCTTCTGCCGAGTTTCTCGAGTTTCCTTCGTTTTTTCTGCCTCGTCAAAACATAATCCCTCTGGATCTCATTTCATGTTTTCTAATCCTAATAAAAACAGAGTGAACAAATACAGACACGAAAATGACGAATATAAATTTGAAAGCATCTGTCTCCAGTTCAAACACTTGAAACTTCTTCTTGTACTTTTCTTCGTCTTGTTTGTTATCGTTACGCGACCACTTTGACTTTGACTTTCCTCAGCACTCAAAAACGGTTTTTGAAAAACCCATAACAATGTCTACATGTTTAAAAAAACACGAGCACATTTTTCCCTCCAGGTTTTTTCAGCACACGAACGAAGGAGAAAACGAGTTCAGTTCTTTTTGCCATTTAAATGCAAAGTCAAATATCAAAAATTGTTCAGCGTCTTTTCCTTTTGCTCCAGTTTTCTCTTCTTTTTAATCTCGCATTTTCGCAGTTTAAGTAGTTTAAATTTAAATTGGGGCGCAGAAAACGTTTAATCTGAAATGAACAAGTTGAAAATACCAACGGCAAAAAAGGGAGAAAAGTCGTTTAAGGAAAATGCGATCTGCATTTTCTGTGTGATAAAAATAATTATGATGATAGAAATTCCGAATTTTCCAGTCTCATTTCATTTTCATTTGCTCATTTTGAGTCTCGAATCTCGAAGCAGGAAAAAAGTAAAGTAAAAAGGAATTTTTCCCGAGAGAGTATTTTTCTGGATTCCCGAGAGACTCAAAAGGAAAGGAAAGCGACAGAAAAGAAAGCCAAAAGCAAAAAGACGAGACGAGAAATTGCGTTGGTTTTTGTGTCGTTGAGTTGACTTGGGACAAAAATGTTTGTGCTTTTGGGTTAATGTTGACTCTTTTGCTGTAATCTTCATGTGCTCGCATTAACCAATATTTAAACAGGAGCAAATAACAAAAGAAACAAAGAAAAGAAAGTAAATGTAAGACAAACTCGTGTTATGACTTTTGAATCTTCTCTTTTCCATTTCCATGAAAACGCCGACGGAGGTCAAATTGCAAAGAGAATAAACATGAAAATATCATTTTGTGATGGAATTTTCAGAGAGTTTGACGTCGTTTAAAATAAATAAGCAGCATTGGTCGTCTCGGTTATCAAAGAACATTCCTCCATGGTATATCGGATAACACTTATGCCATAGTTAACGAGCGAAATTCTTTATCATGAACTTCACACAACTGTTTTCCTTAAAAGTTGACACTAATCTGTTTCTTATTATTTGAGATATTTTTCATGCTGCTTACATCATTTTCCCGTGTTTTATCTGCGGGTTGAAATTAAAGGTTTTGTCTTCTCTAGAATTTTTTGTTTTTGAAACATTGCATTTTAAGTGTAATCACCATCAATTTTCAAGCTCGGTTTTTTTTATTTTTAGGTAAATTGAGGATTATTTACTTTGTCTGTTTGTTATTACTCGAGGGGAAAATAACGAGATAATTATATGAACAAACGGCTGCTTGATTTCATGTTGTTTTCTTCTATAAATAAACATGGAACATTTTGGGAAGCTTCGGTTTGGAAGTAGAAATGATTGACAGGGAGAAAAGAAATGATGTGTTTTCGGTATTATTTGTTCATCTTTTTGTGCCCTTTTAACTTTTCCATCATCTTGAATGAAGCAAAATTAGAAGATTCGAAATTTCGGATTGAGTACGAAAATTGACTCCCAGCACTTTTAAATCTTCATTGTTTGACAGTTTTGCAAAATTAGATGAAGTTCAAGTGCACTTGTTTCGTGTCTCCGTAGATTCTGCTTATGTTTCTCCGATTAATTAGCACGCGAGGCTACACGAAATTCTACAAAATTATGGACCTCTTACTTTCAGAACACGTTTACAACTCCAACAATTTCTGAATGGCGTTGAATTTTGGCATTTCTTCGTTGGTCTTTCCTTGACCCCAAAAGATTTTCATACGTTGTATTGTAATGTATGTATACCTACTTCTTACTGTTGTTGTGTGATATTGTTCACTTAAAAACAAATACAAACTGTTTATCGTATTATTTTATTTTTTGGTAATATTTCGTTCCCTTGCATTTTTCATGTGTATTTAAAACTAACGACGTGTTTCCTCTTTTTCAATTAAATTATTTAAGATCACAAGACCAGACCAAAAACAACAAAAAGAGGAAGAAAATATGGAATTTCTTGTGAACCCACAAAATACAAAATAAATAGTAAAGTTCATCATCCGCCAGTGGCGGATCCAGGGGGGGTTTGGGGGGTTATAACCCCCCCTGAGACTTTTGAACTTACACTAGATATTCATACATTTCAAAAATTTAGGGGCTGGATTTTACATTTTCTCATGCATTTTACTCAAAAACATTTACGCTCGCTTCGCTCGCTAACATTTTTTGCAAACAGGACAACGCGAACATGGTTTTTTGTCAGCTTGCAAATGTTTAAGTGAAATCACCTTCTCGATTTATTGAATGTTAACGAAGATTGCATAGAAATGATTAT
>JAQGBH010005809.1:0-13602 GCA_034698265.1 Sminthurinus aureus | reverse complement strand
TTGAGCCATCGGATACGGATTTTGTAGGAAGATTTTATTCCCGTCATTTGACGGGCGTTTTTACTTGTAATATAATAATGTATCACAGATACGTATATGCTTAAACATTACATTGTTTTTGATTTTTTCCTTTCTTGGTTTTGCTTTTCTTAGAAAGGGGATACTGAAACACCAAAGGCTGGCCTAAATATTTATTTTAGCCAGGAGCCAGAATCACCTCCATTCACACATCCAGAAGGATTTTCTGCAACTTTTAGTCCTAGTCATATTAAAAGTTCTTCAGCTAGTAGTAGTAGTAGAATAAAATCAGATTTGATTGATTCAAGTCATCAACTAGATTTGATTGGTCAAAACTCAAAGACTTTCCGTCTTGATTACATTCCATATGACTTATTTCATGTTCCCGTCAAACAAAATGATGATTCCTATGGACATGTATTTCTTTTATCCGGCTCTGATCGTCGTATACATTCGTTTCAATTGGGAGATGATAAAAATACATTTGAAGAATATCCCATTGAAAATTTCTTTCCTGAAATCTCCAAAGAATTTGAATCGATTGTAACCCGAATTCAAATAGAGTCTCTAAATGAAAGAACAAGGTAAATCAACCATTTTGTATTCTGCCATTAAAAGTACACAACAGTATATTACAAGTTTTACTTGTAATATGCTGCATACTATTTTTTATTTTGTATAAAGGAGAATCAACAAAAGTTTCTTTTTAATTCAAATTTTGGTAGGATTTCAGTATGTGGGACAGAAAATGGAATTCTTCATGTATGGATTGTAACATCATCAATTATATACAAATCCTCCTCAGCAAAACGGGGAGGACATGATAGAAAAAATTCTCTTGAGAAAGGGGATGAACAAGAAAATTCAAGAGCAACAGAAGTTGTAGAAAAAATTGAGCATCATTTTGATGGAATGATTACTTCTATACAATTTTATACTGATGGACTTAATTGTAACTTTGTTGTTGCTTCCGCCTGTTCTCCAACATATATTTACACGTGAGTGTACTATAATTTTCATACTATTTTCATACTTTTGTCAAAACTAAAATGTTTTCTTGTAAATACGTTATAATATTATTATTATAGCAACTTGTAACCTTTATATATATATTATTATAATCTATTGTTTTAACCCCATCAATAGAAATACTGTAGAAGATCGGTTCACAAGTGGTTTAGCCTTAAAATTTAGTTCAAGATGGGACTGTGTACAATCTGTATGTGTTGCTGATATTGACTATGGTAATAATTATTAATTATTACTAATGATAATTAATTGAACACTGAATATTTACTAAATTCATCTAAAGTATTTATGTCATTAATCACTATTATAGTAAAGTACAAAATGTAACATTTAAAACTTAAAAGTGATTTGAGTCACATAAATTGGTAGTTAGCTATAGTCAAACTAAACTTGTTTTGTACTGTAATTTTGCTTTGATATTTTTAGATGGACGTGCAGAAATTATTCTGGGTACTTTTGGATGTACTATGCTGGTGTATAAATATATGGATGATAGTTATGGGTGGTTGATTGTAGCTCATAAAAAGTTTTGCAGTGCTATACTATCTATAAATTTTATTGACAATACTCTTTATGTCGTCACAGCTAATGGTATTCATATCATTGAATATTCAACAAGTGCTTACTTTCACAAGTACAATAGTAGTAATGTCATAAGTAGTTCAATTCCAGAAGAAATCACTCCAGATTGAAAAAACGCATATTATTTTTGTGTATCTGTGTAGTACTATTAATTATTTCTTATTTCTATATATATTATGCATTATTTTTCGAGTCAGACCAAAGACATAATACATAATATGAACAGATTCTGTTAAAATAGCGCAATTTCTTATACGCATACGTTATATTTTTTCTAATGATGATGACATGCTTCAAAATTTCTCGTACTTTGTATTGTACATTATGTATTATGTATAATACATAATATTATTACGTATTACGTATACATCATGGATTGTATGTAAAGTACCTTTGTATACTATGAATTATGCATATATATGGCAAAACATATGGAATATTTGCTGAAAACCCTTTGGAACAAATTACAGTATGAAGTATGAAGTAAAACAAAATAAAATACAAAAATGGATTGATTCATTAAAACAATTCCTTCAATTTTATTATCAACATCATGTTTCTTTTAAGAAAATAGTAATAGGATTATTTACTAGAATCCTAATTATTTGTTGCTTAATACACAACACAAAATGTGTGTAGTGTGTACACTGTACAGTTTACAATGATGTTGCTGAAGTCTTATCATACATATTACGTTCGTTTGTAATACAAAATATTTAATTTTAACTCATTTTTCCGTTTTAGTAAGTATTTCATTGTGCATATCGCATGATCAATAATAATTACAATATCCTGCATTATTTTTTTTAAAATATTACAAGTATAGTACTGCGGCGAGACTAGTTTCGTTATTTGCGTTTTTAAAACTACAAAGTATTATAATAATTACATATATCATACATGTCATATATCATAATATATTATAGTAGTACGAAGTACGACACATCATATACATCACGGTAGCTAATTTACAAATTTTTTAGCTGCATATATATACACATATTATTATAAAAAAGAAACAAAATACTTGGACATTGAAAAAATACATTCTTACAAAACAAATAATACTGTATCTACCTAGACACACATACAGTATACCTATAGATATCTAGATACACCGTGTGTTTTGTACTCTGAATTTGTATTAAATCTCTTGACAAAAAATCATTCAAAAGATGCTTCAGGAAAAAAGGGATTAACAGTTAGAACACTTATCATATTACTATACCTCAGGATGAATAGACCCGAAACACAAAAACGTGGATAAATTTGTATACCACGAAATATCAACATGATTATCAAAGTTGAAAATTTTCAAGTTAAAGAAAAACAAAGTCAAATGAAAGTTTTTAAAGGAATTAAAATATACACAGTAGAACGAGAGATAAAAGTGAACATACATTTGTACTATACAAATGATAATATATATTGAACATATTATACCATGCACACGTAAATCATAGTATATTATGTTCTTGCTTATATTATCATTTATGTCATCATATCCTTATTGTTATTGCTGTATCTTTTGTTGTATACTAATAAAGCTTGGCGACATGAACGAATTTTAGAATCTGTTTTTACCAATGGACATTGTGCAAATTCGCCACTAGTAAATAAACCAAGAACAGATTCAATTATTTCTTCCTCTTTTTCTGGACCAGTCCTACCTTGCTCGTGTTGTTTTAAAAGTTCTTCTAATTTTTCAGCTTGACTTGATCGACGTCCAAAAACTTCACAAAACACAGCTAACCAATGTTTTACAATACAGTGTGTTGCACTTCTGATGGACCAAGGTGGTTTAACTTTAACAGCATTTAACCATCCAGTTTCACCAAAGTCTTCCTTCATTTTTGTTACAATAATCTGCATGAAGAAGAAACAAGTTTTTTTTTAAAAAAAATCAAGCCTACCAAATTTAGGAATTTGGGAATTTTTGCATACTTTTAGAAATTTAAAATTGAAGAGCATAAATAATACATAGCATATATTATTACACACTGTGTAATACACAGTACATGATACATTGATACAAATACATAGATAAAAATTGCAATTTGTATTCCATCTTGTTGTAATTTTTTAAGATAATAATCGTTGGTAAATAAATAATTGATATTTTAATAACTTACATGTGAAAATACTTTGCGTATTAATTCAAGAACTTCTTGAAAGCTTTTTATTTCACATTCTTCTTCTGGTTGCTGTGAAGTATCACTTGGAAATTTGTACTTCTTTGATTCATTGGATATAAGCATAGGTTGTGGAGATCTAGATCGCTTTTGCCCTAGTTTTGGTAAAATGTGGGTGGCAGTATTTGTTTGTGTTACTCCTGTTACAGTTGTAGGTGTAGTGTTTGTACCAAGTGATGGAATAAAATTACTTTGAGATTTAAATTGAGCACTTGTTTGATTATTGTTTGATACTTCTAAAACTCGATTGAAATTAAAATTTGGAGGCACAACTGTTGTCAAAAAACTACTACTACTACTATTATTACCACCACCACTATTGTTGGATTCTTTGTTTAAAATGTCAGAAAAGGCTTGTATACCAGACTTGCTGTCTACTCCAAGAATATCATTTACGAGAGCCTTGTTCATCATATTTATATCATTCGTCAATAAAATCACAACTGCTGAAGGATTATTTTGTTTTTGTTGTTGAGCACATTGAATTATAGAATCGTCAGCATTTAATCTATCAAAATTTGGTACATCGATACATGCATCGGATGCTTTTTGTCCTCGTACTCTTGGATGCTTTGAACTGAGTAATTTATGAATGTAAATGATGGATTGTCTACTTGGTCCTCGATAATTTTTTCCTTGTACATCCAATTCTTGAAGGACCATCCACGGTATAATAATTGTTGGATATGCATAGTATTTGAATTTAGTATCTAACAATTCTCTGATAAGAGATAGAGCACCTGAAACAAAAAAAAACGTGGTAAAAACATTATTAGACTTTAATGATTACTAATAATATTATTGTTGTATATTGTACTGAAAAAAGTAACATCAACAACATATTTGCATAAAATGATCACATATTATGTAAAATGTAAAAATAGCTTGGTCCTTGAAGATTACATTTTTAGACAACTAAATCATGTGTGTACATATGTATTTATGGATGTTATGCAAATATATACAGATGAGTGTATTTAATAGTATGAGTACAATAGCCTTACCTATCCAAATATTTGTATCAGGTACAATAATCAAAGGTTCATATGAATCAATTTCCATTTCATCTCCACCAAATTCCAAGGAAGAAGGACCATCATTACTGGGTTCATTGGGCCATAAACTAGTGAGTTCATCACGCTATAAATATGTGTAAAATCAACATAATAAAAAATATTATTTGAATGAACTATTTTACTTTAGTCCTTACTCTAGAATAATACTACATATTATTATAATATAGACATACCAAATAACAAATACTTTATCCCCTTTAAATTCTACGTACATGCACAACGATGAAGATTAAACTATCAATTATCATATGTACGACACATACATACATCTAGATAATACAAAACATAGGTATAAAATAATATTATTATTATTATAGTAGTAGATAGAATTTTGAAACCTTAATGCAAAAATCTTCCCAATCCATTTCTTCGTCATCCACAGGAATTCCCAGAGTCTCATTTTTACTAATTGTAGATATTGTAGGAGCCCCACTTGCATGCTCAAGAATAAGAGAAGAAGTAGAACCAGAAGTAGAAGAAGCCGAAGTTATAATAGACGATGTTGGTGATGAGAAAGTTGATGGAAAAGATTTAGATGACAATTTAGATGACAATTTAGATGGTGTTAGACAAACTTCAACATCAAGAGAGGTTTTTGCAGGAAAAGAAATAGGAGATGCTGTTGTTGTTGTTTTTTGGAGACTAGTACTACTACTAATACTACTACTATCGACTACCGTATTGCTAGTTTTACTCTTTTTTGGTATTTTGAAATCCTTAGTTTTTAATTTTAATTCTACCCCAGGACTTGATGATGAAATTTTAGTTAAAGAAGGAGGAGGAATAGAAACAGTTGAAGTAGAGGAAGGTAATGGAATACTTTTATTTTTACCATGCAACTTTGTACGTTTATTTATCAACGATTTATTACTGTCATCTTTTCCCCTTTTATTATTATTATTATTATTAGATGTACTCGTACTTGGACATTTCATGCTTTCTGATAATTTTTTAGAAGCTAAAATTTTATCTTTTGTAGTTGTGGTAGATGTAGATTTTTCTTTTGGCTGATGTGATCTCACTTTTTTTGATGGAATAGGCAACAATTGTGGAACAGTAGATTTCTTCGTCTTCTGTGGACTTTTTTGATTTTGTTCCTTCTTCTGATTCTGCTGCTGTTGATTAGGTTTTTTCTTTTTTGGATCATTTTCTGAAACAGTATTACTATTTTTCCTTTTCCTGTTTGCTTGAAGGATTTTTCTGTTCCCACCCATTTTGAAGATGTTCACTAATCACTAATTAACCCAAACACAAAAATAATTGCAAAATTAAAACTTTTTGCACTCTAGCAATAATTCGCAAAAATCGTAAATTGGTTCAAATGTGGATTTTGGCTCTCTTAGAAAAAGGCGCAAATATCAAATCTCAGCTGCAATTTTTGCAATAAAAAAAAAAAAAATCAAAACACACGAGTATCCTTTTTACAATTTTAGTTATATAGTTATATACAATTAACTATTTGATGTGTTTCGGAAACATTAAAATTGTAGTTATTTACAGACTTTAATAGACTTAATATTTGTATTCAATGTCTGTTGCTCACAGGTCACAAGTGTTATCTCTATACAGGTAAGATCAAAGTTTGAACTAATCAAATTACATAAAGATGGAATGACGTAACATTGTTTATCTTTATAAATTTTTCAGTTAAGGTCAAAAGCATTCAATTATTTTATTTGTTGTTGCCGAAATTTCAGAAGGATATTACGTCTGAGTCAAACATGGGTATCAAAAACCAATGATCCCATTACAACAAAGCAGGAAAGGAATTACATTAAGGAAGAAGCTAAACATTTATTTCATAAGAACAAAAATTTGACTGATCCTCAAACCATTTCAAACTGTGTTCAAGAAGGAGAAGCTAGAGTGGAAATAGGTAAAAAATAAATGAAATGGAAAAGTGTGATATACTTAAATTTAGTTTGTGATTCATGTATCAAAACGTAACTAAAATTAACTTATTGGAATGGTTCTTAACTAACTGTACTTTGTACGTTATTGTAGTAACGTTGTGATTATTTTTTTTGTGTGTTTTATGTTTATATATCAGCTTTACACTACAAAATTCCATACCCTAGACCAGTAAGTAAAATACAAAATATACATTTCATTTTACATACACTTTTTTAAACTAAACACGAGGACACAAAATTTCTAAAGTGTAACAATAAATTTCGTATGTAGAGCGTTAGAATAGGAATGCAAAACTAGTCTGAACAAGATACATTTATTTATTACTCGAAAGCGTATTTTGAATTATTTTAAACTACAAAATTCTTTTTCAACTCATTCTCTATGATGATTAATGCCAAAAATGATTATTGTTCCCATCTAGGTCAACCTACCTCCGAAATCGATGGCGAAGAAGAAGGGCAAAAGTGAAGGAATAGTTCAAGAAAAACTGAAAAAACAATCTAGACCTATTTATGTTAAATCTATTGATTAAGTTACTAATTATTAGTATTATGTAATTATCTTTGTAAATATACATACATGTAGAGTTAATTATGCTATCACCAAAGTCATAATATGTACATATGATAATATCAAGAGAACAATATATCCTTTTCAGTATTACACCCAAACTTAATATAATATAACTTCACCCAGAGGCGTATATTGATGAACTCGTTTTTTGTATCTCAATCTTGTTATCAATTTTGTAATAGTTGTTTCTCTCAAAATAACATGAATGGGAAAAATTATATTATATCATGGCCAGCAAACCCGTGACAAAAATACATTTGTTTTCAAATGCTTCTGAGTGTCTTTAAACTCGGATCTCAATACTGAAAAGGGTGTTTTTATTTTCTACACAGACAATGATGATATTGTATATATTATGTTGATGATACGTAAATTATGTATAATATAGTACGAATGTATAAGGATATTAACTAAGTATTCAGCTTTTTCAAAAAAAAGAAAGTCAATTGACAATGATTAATGATCTTAAAAAATAAAAATAACTGCTTGCACGACAAGATAATATAAAGCAATTTGCAATATACATACATATACATATATATATACAAGTTGTGATTTATTTAATCGCATAAGATATTCTTTAATGACGTGGTATACTATATTTTATTATTACATCTAGTGTGTATGACAAAATCTTACAAAAAAATAAATATAAATATTTTCATTTTATTATTATACAAAAATTTCCGTACATGCTTTTCGGTGCATGTAAACGTTTATGTTTCAAACGAAAATGTGAAAATGAAATCATTCTGCTGCTGTGACAGGTAAATCAAGTACATGAACCCTCTTCTTAAATAGCCGCATAAATAGAACCATAGCTGTAAAATAATTCATGAACAATTTTAAAAAGTGTATTATATTAAATATTATATAAGAATTATCTCACTTTAAATTGCCAACAAATTTGAATACCAATAAGCAGTAATAATTATAATGTGCTTCTTATAGTGTACTATCTTACCCATAAATGTTGAGCATACTAATACAAGCATGAACCAAACCCAACATTTGCAAGCTCTCTTATTAAAAACTTCCAATTTATCCGATTCTGCTTTTAATTTGGCATGATTAATATCAATTTGATTACCAGATTTTTCTAAGGTCTGAAATCAACAAAAAAAAAACAATAGCCATTATTAGTAAATGAAAGATTCATTGTAATAAAATCATAATATATAATAATATACAGTATATAAATGGAAATTGGTAATTAAACAAAATCCAAAAAATCGCAGTACAAAACAATGCAATGTACATTGTACATGTTATGAAATGTCTACTCACTTCTGTATCATTTTTGACAATTTGTCCAGCCAATGTAACTTGATTTTTAAGACTTCGAGTTAAATCTAACATATGACCAGCAATTTTCTCTTGCCTTAAATGTTCATATTTTAAAAGTTCATCTAATTCTCCACCATCTTTGGTATTTGATTTGGTATTACTAGTATTATTATCTTTGATATTATCCGAAGAGTTGGACGAGGTAGTCTTAAATAATTCTTTCCGTAAATTTTCATCATACTTAGCACGATGACGTTGTTTAATTTCCATAGATTTGCCAACATCTAATCCATTTAAACTAGATATCCCAGGTTGAATTAATTGAGATGCTAGTACTTGTTCTTCAATATTTGGCTATGTACAAGAATAGGCATAATAATGTGCGCACTATATATTATTATTACATCAGATGTATAGATTCTACAGACTTTATCATAATCTTAGAAAGTAGCAAAAGTTTATGTATTATGTACATTATTATTACATAAAATATGTGTTTAAGTATTGTATACCAATTTAGACGTTTGTAAAACTCCTTTGAGTAAATCTAGTCGACGTGCATATTCCATTAGTAAATCTCTATCAGGTTGACTGAAATTGGAAATACATACAAAGCATTAGACATTACATCATTCTTTGACATCTATACTATATAATATATAATACGGTAATTAATACGTATAAAAGATGCTTGTAAACATGACGTGTTTATTTATACTTTGGTCCATTTTTGAGTTCTGTCAGCATATCTTGTAATGCATTTGAATACTGTGAATGAACAACAACACAATTAATATTATTGCACATTATACATAGTTCTATGAACCAAGTTATTTTTTATCATATAATAATATGAGTCAATCCTTTTGCAAAGGTATATAAATAATATTGCACCTTTTCTAATCTCCAGTTGTCTTCATCATCTGGTCCTTCTTCTTCATTGTGATTTTGTGATGTTACTAAGGCCAGAGTTTCACATTTTGACAACAGTCTCAAAAAATTTGTCTCTAGCCTTGACCGATTGTTATTACTAATAGCTAGAGTCATTTTGTTTACTAAATTACTACAAATGATATTTTGTGAATAAAATGTATAAAAACTGAAGAACTGAAAACTGGTTCACAAATTTTTCAGTTGCATTAGTTCAAATCGTCTGTACATTTCCTACAAAAGTACAATAGCGGGACTCCCACAAGTTCAAAGTGTAAATTCGACAAAAGTAGGTAAAAAATCGAAGTTTTAATTAAAATTCTACCTTTGCCATTTAGTTAATTATAATTACTAATGATTAAGTTGTAGGTGTTTTGTATGGTACAATCCATACTTAAAATCTATAAGAAAATAAATAAATAATAGTTGTTATTGTGTACTTAAGTAAAAATCGTAGAGAAAGTTTATAATAATATACATATACAGTCAAGACCATGTTCATCTGTCCTGTAATTACGTGTTATATTAATTCATCAAAAAATAGTGTAGATACGTTAATTGTTAAACATTTTCGTCACTTGTTTTTAAAGACTAACTGTAGTAGTACTATTAAAAGTTGAGTTTAATAAATCTAAATCCATGTTCACATCATAATAAATAATATAATTTTGCAACATTTGGAACGTTTTCAACATTTGGTAAGACGCAAGACTTATATAATATATCTTCTTTTGCTTCTATGTTAGTATATTTTTTAGGTTGACCTTAGTCACAGTTAAAAATACGTTGTTTAGGAACTACCTACGTATAAAATACAATTTTGGTCAAAATTGTTGTTTCAATGAAACGTACATTTGGTGTAAAATTCTGTTGAGAGTTTAGAATATAAAAGTACACGGGTGAAAGTTGAAAGTATTGTGTTGCTTACATATATTTTAGTCTAAGAGTTTTATTTATAAGCAAAGTAAAATTTTGTAACAAAATAATATATAAATTATAATAATAATATAGTTAGTCTTTGTTGTTTGGTGTACTAATATTGTTATTACTTTGTTGTTATACTCTACTATACTAGATAATCATCAATTCAAGTAAGAAAAAATGGATTATCCTCATCCATATCGATCAACTGTAACTTATGATGATAAAAGAGGAGGTCCTTCTTTAAAGATTTCACAAATTCCTGCTCAAAATATTGTCAAGAAATTATACACAAGAGAAATTTGGACTGGACGTCAATGTGGAAGAGAAAAATATTTACAACGTTCAATGTATCAAAGTATTTTTCCAAATTTTACTGTTACTCAAGTTGATAAACCTCCCTGTTTTCTAAGGAAATTTACTCCAGATGGAAAACATTTTATAGCATTTTCTGCGGATCAAATGTCGATAGAAATTTATACATTTAAAGGTCCACAAGCAGCTAATCATTTATTCGCTCAAGAAAATACAACATCAACTTCAAGATTAACCAAAGATGTAAGTTGCTTTTATTTTAACTTTTAATTTAACGAGAAGATAGTATTTTCTTGCATTTGTATATATATATTATTATGTATTTATGTATGTGTGGAAGTATGTATCCATTTTAAAAAACTATAGTAAATATTAAATATTAATATTGAAACTTTAGAATATTATAATAACTATTAACTATACAATAATTATTATTCCTGTTTTAAAATAATAGGATGAAGCATTTATAAAATCAGTAGCAGCACAAATTGGAGCAGAAACAAGAGGGAATTTTCCAAATCGTGATTATATTAGTATAGATGAACAAGATGAACGTAGTCAACATATCCGTAAAAGTTGTTTTGATGCTTTTTTTCGTTTAAAGTGTCGTATAAATGTGGCTTCAGAAGGTTCTCAATTAAATCGTGAATGTAGTCTTTTTACTGAAAATTCACAATATATGATTGCCGGTTCTGCAACAAATATTCATGATGAACTTTCTCATCCTCAATTCCATGAACTATATAGGAATAATGAGTCTCTACAATCAATGGGAAGACCTAATCTTGAAGATTATACAATTCATTTAGTTGATATAAAACGTGGAGTTCAATTAGATACAAGAACTTTTAAAGTGGATAAAATGTATTTATCTCATAATCAAGGAATTTATCTTTATAATAATATACTCGCTGTTCTCTCTGTTCAACATCAAACCATTCATATTTTTCATATTATGGATGATCAACTAGTGGAAATTAGAACTATTGGACGTTTTTGTTATGAGGATGATGAACTCGTAGCAGGTACTGGCAATTTATATGGAGCTGTTCGACCATTTGAAGAAGCTTTTACAAATTCTCTCAAACATCGACTTTTAGTGTATCTCTACAAACGAGCATTGAGACTTAAAGAAACTGAAAATGATCTATCTGCATTAACAAGATTTCATCAATATTATGAACAATTGAAAAATTTAAGAATATGGAAAATGCAATTAATTGATGAAGAGAATCTTCTTTTAAAATATTCAAGTGAAGATGTAGCTACACTACGAGTTCAAGAACCAAATGCTTGTCATAGTGTCCTAGTTGTGTATAATATCCCTAGTACAGAAATTTTAAGTGTCTTTGAAAATACTTCCGAACAATACTTGGATATGTTTGAAAATTTCTCAGATTCTTTTCGTAATAATTTAATAAGTACGGATGCTCGTTACTCCTCATCACCATCAAATAATATATATTCTAGGTAAGCCAAACTAAAAAACATCATCATCATATCTTTGTTTGTTTATCTAATTTATTTGTTGTATACATGTCCAATGCCCAGTAATGAATAATAATACCATAATTTAATTTTAATAAGATATTTTTTGAATATTTATTTGCTTGTATAATAATATATATCATAACGTGTTATTTAGACAAATTCATCAACGTTTCCGGCAAACAATCACAAGTGCTCGCTTTGGAGGTCCAGTTGAAGCTACAAAACGGATTCTTGCCCAATTACCCATTAGTGCCCAATCATTTAGTCCCTCACCATATTTAGATCAAGGACTTTTTTCTTATGATGATCATCGTGTTTCATGTATGGAGAGACCAAAAGCTTGTGGAGATGTCCCCATCAGGTACATTTTATTCTCTACATTTCATCATTCCATTCTATAATAATTATATAAAACATATAAATATTACTTTAGTTTTTATTTCAAATAAATTTTCTTGTATACTTTTTCATGATGGTTATATTATTACTAGTTGTAGCAGAAAGTATCAAATCTGCTTATGATCTACAATCTACATTATACAATAATATATATATTCTGGTTAATATTTACTTATGTATTTTTGTTTTATTAATATTCTATACCCGTAGATTTTTCGGTAGAGACACTGGGTTGTATAAATTTCAAATTCATGCTGGTATGTTACCGAAAGGATCATCTCAACAAGCAACTGGTAGACGTCTCGTTGCGTTTACTTTTCATCCAAATGCTCCTTTTGCAATTTCTGTCCAAAGAGCCAATGCAGAATATCTTGTAAATTTCCATTTTAGAGTTGATGAGAGTCTATTATGTCATTGAATTAATTTTATTTACATATTGTGTCTTTTATCTTTGTCCAGTTCAAGATGATTTTAATGATTGGATTACTTTTATTATATCAATAATGAATTATGCGATTTAAAATGACTGAATTTTTAACT
The DNA here is from genome assembly GCA_034698265.1 of Sminthurinus aureus. Taxonomy (NCBI): domain Eukaryota; kingdom Metazoa; phylum Arthropoda; class Collembola; order Symphypleona; family Katiannidae; genus Sminthurinus; species Sminthurinus aureus. The sequence goes on along the minus strand of JAQGBH010005809.1, from coordinate 335 downwards.
GTTTTTAGTTTTTATAGCCAATATTATTATATCGTACTTTATGCATATTATTTTATACACGCTACACTTATAATTTCCATACGAGTTTGAAAATATGTGTGTTAGGAAAAATAGTATATTTTCCTAGTTTGTTTAAAAATAATTGTTAATTATATTATTACTAAAAGTACTTGAATCATAGACAAACTGATTATGTGATTTATAATCCTGTTTAAACATAATATCATATTTTGGATATTATATACTATATGTAATACTTTGGAATTTTTGTATATGTTACCGTCATTTTGTACAGCCAGTCAATGTATACAATAACTGGTCAATGTGTACAATGA
>JAQGBH010005808.1:0-13605 GCA_034698265.1 Sminthurinus aureus | reverse complement strand
AACATGTATTTGAAGGTATTATAATTCACAATGACCTTTGTCATGGATTGACTGAAAACTGAAAGTAATCTCGTTTCTGTTTACCATGGAATTTTAAGTTTTACCACATTTGAATTTGGAAATCTGGATCTATTTCGGTATAATATTATATATTTGTGACTTGTGCCTTGTGCCTTGTGCTCCGAAATTTGAATTGGAATTAGAATCAGAGAAAGTTTAATTCTCATCTTTTATGGAGATTTGGGATTGGTGATGTATTACACCGCCCATTCATCATTCAAATTTCAAATACATGCTATGAATTATGAATATGTATGTTATGAATATCTGGAATCCGGACAGAATCTGATAAACTACTAAACTACAAGAATATAATAAATTCATAGTTTGCATTCGGTATTCGGTTTTCGGTTTCATAGTCTCAAGTCTGAAGCGTGGAATATTTGTAAATGCATCAGCCATTGTAATAAATTACAATGGAAAATGGATGGATTATGGGTTAATGGGGATTCAATGTGAGAGCTGCTGCTGCGAGAATCGAGAATTCTGAACTGGAAGGATTCCATAATACTGGAGCTGGAAATCGCGGGTTGCCAGCCTTTTGAACTGGAAAAATAATTTGCAGCAGGATTTTCTCATTTCACACTTGTTCATTTTCCTCATTCAATTCTCATTCACACAGCTTTGAACTTTGAGTTCACTGTGCACTGTATACGGTATGCGGAATGTCTAATGCAAAAGTAAGTATACTTATGAATCACAATCAGAGCTTGGGAATTGCGAACCATTTTCCTGGTTCGGCAAAAAGCACAGAGAAAATCCGTTTATGTTCTTAATATCTTTTAAATGACTCTTATTCCAATGGTAGAGAATTCAGAATAGAAAACGGGGAAATAACTCAAGTCTCAAGAGGTATTGATTATGAATTATTCTGTGTTTGTATTGTGCAAAAATTGTTTATTACAATTTACAATCTAAAATCTACGAGACTGTCATCAATTGTCTATTGTAGGTGTAATTTCATATTAAAAGGTGTGCTCTTTAAAATAGGAGAAAAGCGCATTTACACTTACAAAAGATTCTGAGGAACTATTTAAGAATTATTTAATCTTAATCTGAACAGTTGTTTACAGATAACGGATTTTACTTACTGGTACTTGTCTGCCAACTGCCAACTACCAAAATGCTATGGCATGGTTCAAAAGTTCAGTGTTAATGCTTCATTATTCATGATGCCTATTTTTCCTACCCATTTTTGACATTGTTATTGGTGATTAAAACAGACCTAGAAATTTTGATTGAAATGGGGCAATTCAGAATACAGAATGCAAACATTCAACAAAATGTTTTATTCAGAATATTTAAATCACTATAAATAATAAATCCGCCCTTTGTCCCGCTGAATAATGTATAATTAATTGCAAAAACAGATGAGGAAACCGCAGCAATTCGATGACACGACTTTTGAATTCACATGAAAATGATTATACTAGATTCTACTTTTTATATTCTGCATGGTCCATTGTAAAAGATAATTAATGTAGAATGTAGAATGTAGTGTACAGTGTACACTAGCTCAGTACGATGAAATGTGATGAAATTTGGTAGCTATATTATAAATGATAAGGCACAAGATTTTTGCCTCTTTGCCTTCAGCAGTTGGCAACTTTATGCGTGTGAAACCACGTGCAAATTAAATTTCTCACCCGAAAGGATTCCACATCCACTTAGATTTATAACCTCGATTCCATGCAGTTTCCGTAATTTTTTCAGTAAATCGCTCATCTTTCATTTTGTGAGCCACGCTGCACAAATATACACTGAAAAGCCTTGTGGGATGAACAAAAACATGTAAAGGGGTGGATGAAAGTGGAAAAATCGGAATGAATTTTTAGTTTTTACGGGTTAGAGCAATGACAATAACAAAGTTGCGATTGTACAAAAACCGGTGTGATACACATTTGTACGTGGATTGTGAGACGCGTAACTGGAAAATTGGGAAATTATGAAACTGTTGACTGTGTCAAAGAGGATAGAATGCAGTCACAACTCCCAACTGACTGAGACTGACAATAGGAACTCACAAGAGGAGTAGATATACAGATCTAGATAGATGTAGTAGAAGAGCCCGGATGTGAAAAAAGAGCGAGTCGAAGTCAATTTATCTGCCCATTTCCAGTTTCTAGTTTCTAGCCTCTCACATTTTTTCCTCTCTATCCTAGTCTATTGTCTATCTTCCTATCTATCAATCTAAATGGCTGTTTAGCTGTACAATGTACAATTCATGGCGTACAGCGTACAGTGTTCAAATGCCTTGTCTTCATTCTTGAGTCTTGACGTGATCTACCCTCAAAGTCAATGAAAGGCGGAGGCAACGAGAATGGTGAATGGAGAAGGAAGGAGGAAGAGAAAAGGAATGACGTGGACTTTGGATAAAAGTCAAAGCCGAAGGAATGTTTTGTAGTTCGGTATTTCGTATTTTCACATTTCACAGGTCACAGTTCTGGAGAAATACGTAGTTTGTACATTGTACACTATGCATGGATAAAATACCTTGTGTCTCGTCAACTCCATTTGTTCCAATATTCTATACTCATCTCACTGTGTGTAGTATGTAGTATGTAGTATGTGGTATGTGGTCTCTTCCATTTCCTATGAACTCCATAGTTCTTACTTGTTACTTGTTGTAAAGCACTTCCTCACAAATGAGAAATTTGTCTCTAGAATCTAGAACTTCCTTAGACTGACATCACAAAATACAACACACAACTTTACCGCATCACTTCATTCCAACTTTTAGCCTACCTGAAACAAGTCAAAGAGCGAAAGCCTTTTGTAGTGAGTAAAGTCATGCTGCAGTGGTCATTGAGTGAGAAAATATGCAATATGTATTCTTTACCTGTGCTACCCTAAAATATAAAATACAAAAAATGCTTCTAGATTCTAGATTCTAGATTCTAGGGAAAAATTACTAAATGCATTTTGCCGTCTTCACGCAGCAAAAATACAGTACAAAGTACACTACAATAGAATATGAAGGCAAAGTAAGTCACTTTGTACATTGTGCTGCGGTAGGATTTATGACCATCATGGTCAGACAGAGAGGAGAGAGAGAGAGAGTAATACTAATACAACAGATAGAGCCAAAGCTAAAGGCACTATTCAGCAGGCATCAATGAAACTATTGTATACTTGTAGCAGTTGTAGCTTGTAGGAATACTTTTAGAATGACTTTTGAATGTAAAGAAAAGGTAGGAGCAAAGCCAAAGCTCCTTGGTTTCTTTATTTCTTTTTTATCTTTCCTTCCTGTCTGCATAACACAGAATTTCCATGATGATGCAGAATGCAGAGTAAAGTAACATAGAGCTAAATGGAACGGCCGTACGCAAGAATGGAGTACGAATTGTAGGAGTTTAAACAATCAAATATGCATAAGTTGAGGTTTTGCAAAGTACACTTTGAGCTTTGTGATTTGTGCTTTGCCCCTGTCGGAACATTCAAACTTGGAATGCCATAGGTAAAAGTCCGTGAGAGTCATAGGTAGAAGCCAGCAAAATCGAGAGTATCGAGTGAGTGTAAGTGTGAGGTAAAAAGACAGATAGTCAAAGTACTGATAGAGTAGTAAAGACGAGTAAAGTAAAGTAAAGAGCGGAATGATGACTTCCACTTTGTACACTTTGTACTTTTGTATTATTTCACCTTACTTTGAAAACCTTTGAAGAGGAATAGAGGCGGAGGAGGATGAAGACGAGACATTCCAACTCAAACTTGAATTTGAATTTGAATTCGAATCTGAATTGCTAGTAGATGGTAGATAGTAGCTGGTAGTGCAGTGTCGTGGTTCCGAGTTGAATTTAGATTTTGAATTTGGAATAGAAATAGAAATGAAAATTTCCTCTAGAGCTGACTTTAAAATGAAAGGAAATGGAGCAAACAAAACGAAAGCCAAGGAAAGGAAGCTAAACCAAAGGACCAGGTAAAGGCAAAAAGCCACAGTAACAGTCAGAGTCACAGTCAAAAGCAAAGTCAAATAGAGGTAAAAGGGAAAGAAACTTCTTTTTGTAGCAGGATAAAAAGACGAGGAAGAGGAGGAAGAGCACACACACTATACACTATACATAGGTATTAGGTAGGTTTACACTATACCTTCTTCCCTTGAATGAATGACAGAGTGAGTGAATGAACGAAGGAATGAATGAATGAAGGAAGAAACGAGTGAATACCTTTTCTAAATAGACGGAGGACCGAGACTCAACTTTTGATAAAATTCCATGAGGATCTATCTTTTCCTTCACACTTCTTCTTCTATATTCCATACAAAGTCCTTTATACTTTATACTTTGTGCCTGTAGCACGTAGTATGGAGTATGGAGGAAAGTCTAAAATTGAGGGATTTCACGCAAACGAAGGCGACGACAAAGTGTCTACGGATCCTTTTTATATACATACATATATCAGTCAGAATCAAGTTCCTTGGAGGATGTTCCCAAATGCGATGCAATTTGTAATGTAAATATGTCCCACAGTGCAGTGCTCACTGTTCAGTGTTCAGTGCTTCCTTCTCTTTTGAAAATTCTCATTTCTACATTTCCATCCATTTTCCCTCTTTTCATCTTGCTTTATTGGAGTTGAAGAAAAATGAGTCTTTATGATATGATGTGGTGTGGTTTGGTATGGCTTGGCTTTGTGTTTTGTGTTTTGTATTGTGGTGGTAGTACAAATAGAAAATAGAAGACACACACACACAAACACATCAAAAACCATGTGTGTATCACTATTACTAATACTGATCTTAATACAGACCGATTAGACGACATGAATGTGAAAATGGAAATGAAAAGATATAGATGTAGATGACGATGGAAATGGAAGAGAGTGGAAAAAGTAAAAGAGGAAACGAGGAAAACATAATATATTCTTCTTATTCTTATCAGTGGGCTCTTCGTTCTACGTTCTATCTGCGTTATTTGGGTGGAGTACAATTCTGTATTCTCTATTCTATCGGAATACTGAGTGCATGAAATGAAAAAGAAGAAAGGAAAAAGTGAACGGATGTGTACCATTTTATCTTTCATATCATTTCATTCTCTCTTTGTACAATTTGTCTGAGGTCTGAGACGCTTGTTTACTTTTACTTTTACTTTTGCATCATTCCAGAATCCAGGTATTCATTCATCTCAATATCCTATATTAGGGTGTTCACACACATGAATAAATTGCATCATTTCCCTACCCTGAACACTGCACACCGAATCATTTAAACTTTAAAGGCCCCTTACCGTATCATTGATCATTCCTATTACCATCTCGACTTATTATTCTATTACGGCCGGCTGAAGCGTTATATTAGATATATTACAAAATTTTGTCCCTTTAGTTAATTCTAATGTGTGCACTGTACATTGTACATATCAGGAGCTGTCAAACCTTTTCTTTACTTTTGAATTCTTTTGTGTACAATATTATCTTGAACTGAGCTGAGCCTCTTTCGGTGCAGCCCACAGCCTCAGTATTTATGAACTGACTATTGAATAGTTTTTTTACTATTTTTTTTGGTATTACTTAAACGGGCAATTAGTTCCTATAAATTTTGAAACGGCTTACCAACAAGTTGGAAATTTAATCTCTTACAATTAGTCAATGATGCAATCGGGTTGTAAAAGAATATAAAAGAAATAGGCTAATTTTCGGCTGTATTTTTACTTGACTCGAGTTTCGAGTTTCAAATAAATGTTAAAACAGACGAGAAAAAATGAATGGAAATTAAAGTTTTTGTTTTGATTTATTTGTTTTTGTCTCAGGTTGGACTAATCGATGAGGATACTGTGAATGGAGATGCAAAGAACACAGAGCCACAAAATCCATGGGAGTTTGAAAGTGAACCAAAGGTGACTATTAAAAGTTCGTTTTTAAGTGTGAATACCAGTGAAGCGGTCTACATAAATGGGAATGGTCCCACTGGAACTGAAACTGACTCTGAAACTGAAACGGAAGCGGAAAGGGATGAAAAACCTGAGTCAGATATCAAATCTGTGCAGAATCAAAATCCTCTTGTGGGAACACGATTCACAAACGTTGATAATGGTGATGACGAACATGACGAGAACGGGAACGTGAATGTGAATGTGAACGTGAACGAGGACGGCGAAGAGGAAGAAGAGGATCAACCTGAAAGTGTAGACTCGATTTCATCATTTGCTCATACAGATTCAAAATCTCATGCCAAAGGCATCCAGGATAATGACCACATTAGGACTTTAACTGAATCCAGTTCTAGTTCCAGCTCAAGCTGGAGTTGGAAATGTCAGGAGTTACCATCTGGAGTTTCAAAATCCTCCAAATGGCTATGTCAACTTTCCATGTCTTGGTTAGTGATTCTGTGCAGTGTCTACGGTGTTCTTTTTATCCTCTCCCTCACGGTTTATCTTTTTTTCGCCTTTAAGCATTATCCCTATTGCACTTGTCGACTTTCCGACTACTTGAAACGATCCACGTGCAAACGTGCTCTACTCCAAGAAGATTTCAACACAAGACACAGTGACTGTCACTTCAGTTCCTTCAGTTTCAGCTCCTCCAACTTATCCCAACACTCTGTTCACGATTTCCATGATGATGGTAAGTTTTCAAAACTCATATTCTCATAATAACTATTAGTGCGGTAGTGGTAGTTCTTTTTATAAACTTGTACATATCTATACAGTTTTACACCATCTATCTAAATGGGAGGAAGTCGTGTATTTAAACTGGGACACACACATCTTTTCTACATATATCTATTAACATTGAGACATTATCCTTTTTTACATAGTAGTCGTTTAAAAATCCACGTTTTTTGGGTCAGGTTTCATAAATTATAGTGCTAAAATGTAAAAAAAAGTGTCCAAGAAAAACTCACTGAAAGCAAACTGAAAAGTATTACAAATTTCAAATGACCCTTTTTCAGTTTCTTAGACTTTACAAAATTTTAACGACTTTTCTTTTTTGAAACTAAATGTGCTCATTTTTTATGCTGAATGACAAATCTACTATTTTTTAGAGCATCTCTAAATTCTTGAAAATGTGTTGAGTGTTGAAGGAAAAATTAGCCGAGCATCGTGCATTGTGCATACGTATTTTTGCAATTTACGACTGGTCTAATATGGTCTGGTCTGGTCTGGTCTGTTTCTATTCTATTCTGCTCAACATGATGTATAATGTGAGAGGAAAAGTCTGGAGAAAATTATTTGATGACAGTAAAATATTGGATTTTCTCTCTTCTTGAAATGTTAACTTGACTCTTTCAACTTCTTCTTCTTTCAAGATTCGAGATATCCACGCTGCTGCTGTTGCCACTATGCACTATGAACTATGTAGTATTAGTTATTATTATTGTCAGTAGTCAGTAGTTAGTATATCAGAATCACTCCTATTCTCTAGATCTTGGAAAAGCTGTTGGAAAGAACATGGTATAATATTTTGTAATATGTGTACATGTGCATAATTTTCCTTGAAAAGAATAAAAATTTGAGACGATAATTTATACTGTATGAAAAAAATTTACAAGGGCAGACTAGAAACTAGACACTAGACACTAAAGCACAGCTATTAGAAGTAATACGGAAGAGGGCAAGATTGAAAAACAGGAAAAAGAACCAAAAGAACAAGATGGGGAGAAATCTAAACTCTAGCATCTAGAATCTAGAATCTAGAATTATTGGAGTTTGGACTTTAGAGCTCTGTGAAAGCTGTAAAAATGAGTAAAAATGCATAACGTACAGATAGAGTGAAAAAATGACGTGTCAGCACAGGACACAGTAGGTCTAAAGCTCACACTAGTGTAGATTGTATATATGGCTTAAATTGTAGGAATAAGAAAAAGAATAAGAATAACAAGTAGTGAGAAAACCTGATAGAGGCCACATGTACGTTGTACGTTGTTCATGCACTGAGCAAACGCGAGCACGGATTTAAAGTGTATGAAAAATCTCCAAGTCTCCAAGGCAAGTCGAAATCAGGATCGGAGTCAGAATCCGAGTCAGAGTCATAGATAGTCGGCTTAAATACTACTGGTCTGATACGCTTAAGTATCATGACTAACGTCCACGACACGTTAATTTAACTGTTGTAGGGATTTGGAAAGGCAGTGGAAAAGTTGATCTGTTCACAATCCATTGTAAGTTGTAAGACTTTGTTCAAGTTTTCAGCCTTCCTACTAACAACTCACAACTCACAACACGAAAGACGAGGAAAGAAATGGAAAAGGAACTGAGCAAGGAGAAAGGAGGAAAGAGAAATACACTGATAGAAGATGCAGAGATATAAAGAAAAGGAGAAAGTACAGCGTACAACGTACAGAGTACAGAACACATAACACATAATGGAAAGATAGGAGGACATGGCGGATTTTAATCTTAGAGTTTATGGCCACTGCTGCTTACTTTTGCACTATCTATACTCTATACTCTATACACTAGTGTCTAGTATCTAGTTTGACGTAACATTTTTTGCAGTATCAGCACACTGTCACTCTCAAAAGAAAGGGAAAAAGAAAACATGGAGAGCTCAAAGAAAAAATCCAGAATCTAGAATTTTTTATCCATCCCTTCCTTATTTCTTGCATAAAGAATATAGTGCATCAAGTACAAAGTAAAGAGTATGAGCGAGCTGAATATTGTACACTGTACAACATTATTGTAATACAATATTTTTATCTAAAATCTATAATATACTACGACTGCAGCTTGCAGTCAGTATCATAGAAGAGAACATGGAAAATAGAAAACTAAGACAGAGCAAACTAAGTCGAGTTCTCAAGGGTCAAGACTTGATTATACTGTCTAATATTCTGATATCAGCAAACTCCTTCAAGAGGTTTGTTTTACTTTTATCCAGATCCATATTCTTTTACCAAAGTCCTCATCTTCTATAAAATCTTCCTGTACTTTTGTCTCTTGTCTCTTGTGCTCCTGAAAGGTTTTTATCTTCACCGGTCTGGTCTGGTGCATAGGGCATGGGTATAAATACTGTGTAAATGCGGATGAGGTTGTGGATTATGCATTATGTCAAGTGTCTTTTGTACACTGTAGTTTTTACTGGTAGCATCTTTAAATTTGGCACTGGTTTTGCTGTGGATTCACTTGTTTTCGTTTTTAAAATCTTGGGCTTTCACTTGACAACAGTCAACAGTGAACGCATTAGGCGAAAGTCTAAAGACCTGAGCTCTTATTTCTCATGGAGAAAAAAGAAACGTCAACTTAGGTAGCAGCGAGACACGGTTTTGGTGCGAAGTTTACACCTTGTAATTTAACTTACACCTTGGTTCTTGATTCTTGGTTGTTGGCTTGTGGTTGATATGGAAAGTAAAATACATGTGAAATTGTCTACTCTTCTTCAAAAAGTTGTATTTTGTATTTTGTACAGATTATAGTTTTAAAGGTTCTCAAGTTTGGTTTTAGTCTGGTTTTTTTTCTTCCCATTTTTTACTCTAGCTTTCCCCTTGAATCCTGTTTGAAGAAAGTGAAAGTGGGAATATGCATAAAAATATTTATGAATATTATCCAGAATAGAGTGTACGTATGTATTCTTTATAGCTCCGTCTATATGCTTTATTCGATCGGTTCCATTAGCCCATTTTCCTAAAGTGGGAAAAGAAGAGGAAAAAAGAAGGAAGTGGACCGACGTATTCGACCATTTCTGTTTTTGATTATTTATTACACTCAAAATCTTTCGGTGGAATCGGCTGTAGATTGTGGATTGTGGATTGATATGTAGAATGTAGAATTACACATGTGTGGATTCTTTACCTCTTATCTCTCGTCAGTGTGTTGTGTGTGAGCTGTGAGCACTGAGCACTAAGCACAGACAGATCGTGTGCGTAAGAGTTGGAAAGTGGCAATGTGAATACGAGTGAAAAAGCCAAAGCCAAAGCCAACTTTCCAACAACTTGGCCAATCTGATGAGGAAAGCTTTCACTTAAGTTTCACCACATGCAAAGTTTTCTCTCTCTCTCTCTCTCGTGTATCTATCAGTTTCTCTCTTCTCTCCTTTTCCTCTCACTCTTCTTTCTTTCTTTCTTTCTTTATCTTATCTGGAAAGCAACTGATTCAATTAAGAAAGACTTCTTGGGTGTAATAAATAAACTTGAAACAATCGTAAATGGAGTCAATTTTTCTATCCTCGTTGACGGTCTACATGATTTTATTCTCTCTCTTTTACTTGTACTTTTTGCTAGTTCAGCCGTTTTATTTTATGTGTAAAGTACACTCTGCACTCTGCTGCTGTTCTTTAGATTGCTCTATCTTCCATTTCCCATCTTCCATCTTCCTGTCTTTTATCCACCATCTCACTCCTTTTTTTATATGCACATATTTGATATTTGTACATTCCACATTCTACGCCTACGTGCTACAAAAGAGTTGAACAGTTTGAACAAGAGCGAGAACCGAGGCCGAGAACGTACTCATTTCCTATGAATATTTTTGGGTGTGGATTCGGATTCTGCATTCAGTTTGGCTTCAGCTAATACTAATACTAATACAAATACACGGCTGAAGTTGGATTTGGATTTGGTGTTGGAACGGAGAGGCGTAGATTCTAGATACATAATAAGAAATTACTGTTGCAGGGTAATAAAGTTTTCTGAAACTGTGTAATAGAATTATCTATCTACATTCTACATGTGCTAAATTCCTCTGACTGAATTCTTTGGCAACAATTTGGATAATTAACCTAGTTTTTAACTAGTTAAATAGCAAAAAAAGAAGATATTCATGGGTCTAGAATCTAGAATCTAGGGTCTCGTGTCTTCTGTCTAGTTTGTAGTTAGTAGTGAAAAAATTTCTCGGATTGACTCAACTCGTAGCTTTCATACATGCATGCCAACATTACATTGCCAACTCTATCAAAGAATTAATTACAGGGAATTTCATTAGGTTAAGCCATTTTCACATAGAACACGGAACACGAGCAACAAATCTATAATACGGTCCGCTCTTCTTTTTCCACGTTTCACAAGCAGTTCTAAAAGTTCACTAAAATTCGACTCTACTTTACTCTGAGCATTCAACCCTTTTTTAGTTTTTAGTGATGGATAATGGGTAATGGGTCATGTGCTCATAATTTTAACCCGAGGATTTTCACATCCTTTGCATGATTATAATTTATAATTCCTTTGTACAATTTACATTTTGTCAGAGTTTTGCCTCTTTTTGGATTCATTTAGATTGTAAAAAATGAAGAAAGTAGAATTTTGGGGGAAATGATCTGACATTTGGATATTTGGAATTTCAGTTTGGGTTTTCAAATGAATACAAAATCTGAATCCGGATTCTTCTGTTGTGGTTTTTGTTTGTGTTGTGTTTTGTGCATTTAACAGATATATTTGCATTATCACGGATTCTCGTTATGAACGTTATTGGATTGAAGGGCTTTTCTCTTTTAAAGCAGATGATGTTGTTTGAGTTACTAAGGATTTGAAGAGTGGAGAGTGCAGGATTTTGTACTTAGAACCGACAACGAAATGAGCTGACAACTGACGTTTCAATTAAATTAAGAATGGATGGTTCTAGTTTTCTCTTTTTAGCATCCTCAAAGCTCAAAGCTCAAAACCCAAAACTCCAAGCTCAAAACTCCAAGCTCAAAGCTCAGTTTATATTCTATATAATATTTTAGTCATAGTCATTACAGCATTTAGTTCTTTAGTTGAGCTCTTAAAATCTCTCAAAGAGGCAGTCGGACAAGCAGTCAGACAAACAGAGAGACAGACAGGCACAAAACTAACTGAACCTTCAAAATTTAAGGACCGCTAATTCCTCTTTGCCTTAATTAAGATTTTCCTTTGTCGCTAACCTCTTGTGTCTGAATTCTGAAATGGCTCAACTGGTTGAATTCTGAATTCTAAATGCTGAATTCTGAATGCTGAAATGATGAAAAGCGACCAAGAGAGAAAAAGAACAAGTACAAGAATAAGAGAGTGAAAGTGGAAGGCTAAAACTATTTAAAAGTACAGAAAAGTATAACATTCACTCTTCAATTGAGTTTCAGAGTTGGTCGGTTTGGTTTGGTTTGAACTGTGCAGAAGAGGAAAAGGGAAAAGTTAAGATACTCAAGAATCAAGAATCAAGAGTGGGAATGTGAAAATTCATAGGATGTGGCACTAAATTGAAATATGCTTTCACTTTTAATTTTCATACTCTCACGTTCCGATTCTAGATTTCAAATCCCGGCCACTGCAAGTCTGCAAACACAGACGTTCTTACGTCCTCGTCCTCGTCTTCTTGTCGCTGCTCATTTCTGGTTCATTCTTATTCTTTTGAAACATGATGTATAGAGTATATAGAGCGTGCTTTTAATTATTCACATTCCTGAGAAACTCTATAAAATCTTATGTTTATAGATAAAGATAAAGGACTCAAGTGAACATCAAGTCTAGTCTAGAGTCGAGTCAAGCCGAGTCAAGTCAAGTAAGAAGTTGAACTTTGCAAAATCTTGAGGGAAAAAGACAAGGAGAGAGAAAGAAGGTGCAAGTGACTTTAAATAGTGGTGACTTTTCCTGCCCAAACGTCCAAACGTATGCACAATCCACATTGCACATCTTTGTCCTTTTGAATATTTAAATATGAAATTGTCAAGTTGAGATTGTGCTTGGAACTTAGAACTTGGAAAGGTTGAGCTTGTTCTTTCTTGTATCTTGTAGTATTTTCAGTTTCAGTGGCAGAATTATAATATTATGATATTATGATGTATAAAACTTTTCTAGTTATTCATTAGTCCATGATAATGCTATTAGCTATTGTACGCTGTATAGCTGTATACATTATGTTGTCTGTATAGAGTATAAAATATAGATATTAGAAATACAGTTGCTGTTTATATTATGATATTATGATGATGATGAAAGCTGATAGGAAAGTGAAAGTGCAAGAAAGCAAATGGTTCCAGATTTTCGGTAGTTTTGATCATCATCAAGCTTTTCCACTCGGGAAAAGCGGAGATTTTATGTCAACGCTAATAGTTATACAGGTCTCATAATTTCTACATTGTACACAGTTGAGTGCACTCTTCGCCTTTTCACTCAATTCTACTTTATATTCTGTTCTGTGTTCTGTGTTCACTGTTGAGTGTTCACTGTTAAGAGTTGAGAGTTGAGTGTTCAGGTATATTTTATGGACCATATTAAATTCATATTTCATGTAGAATAATGTAGTTGATATTTGATATTTGATACTTTATTCCACTTCCACATGGACATTGTGTTCACCTTTCTCCTCTCAATTTTCATTCATAAGACATTTTACATTCTAGATTATAGACAAAATTAAAGGGTAGTGACACTGGCCTTTTGTTTCCATTTTCCTACTGCAAATGCCATATAAATTACAAATTACAAATGTACAGCGTACTGATTACGAATTACGAATACCGACTACATATTGTCTGATCCATTTACATTTTACTGATAGTGTGATGTAGATATTAGAATCATATCATGCGTGTTTACTAGGGGATTGCGGGGCATAAATCCGCAGGGGCAAAAATCCGCACTCGAGCATTTTTTAGTTTTTTCAAAAAGTATTGGATGAAAAAAATTGAAACTTTTACCCGTTAAACTTCGTTGCAATTGGCATT
>JAQGBH010005807.1:0-13607 GCA_034698265.1 Sminthurinus aureus | reverse complement strand
CGGCTCCTCCCACGAGTAGGAGGGGAAATTGAAAATTCTAAGAGAACTTGTATTTTTTATTTGTCCATACCTACATGACTGTCATATTTAAAATTCATTTCTAGACTTCGATTGTGTCGTCTGCATGATTGCTCTTGTAATGGCTGACTTGTACGAATTCTTGTCGATAATGTTGAAAGATAAGTTTTACTAGAATACTTTTGAACATGAAATATATATTATAATTCATAATGAGTTACAAAAGTAATTTTGTACACACCTTGTACATTTAAAACCCTCTCGACAGACACAAATGTTAATCCTTTCCTTCTTAAACGTGCCCTAATTTTCGATACCTAAAAAAATAAAAATTTAATCAGTAAATTAGTCAATGTAATCATCACTTTGTAGATAATATTTTTCGTATAATATAATATTTTATATATTTTAATGTTGATTGAAAAGCTTCTAGAGTAAAACATCTATACAGTAAGTAAATATTTATAAGTAGAAACCAAAATTATACTATATGTTATCAAACCTGATCAGCATAAGGTGTAAAAACTCCAATAGCATTTTCATCTCTAAAGTCCCCCCACTCATGAGGCCATGAACTAATCAAATCGGAAACTTTCTGTAAAAATTGGAAAAAAATACAAAACAATATAATATAATATTATATTATATTATATTATATAATAATATATAAAATATAAAGAGTGCTGTCGACTATCATTGTAGTTTTAAAATAGTTATTTGTTAAAATATACATACCTCTGCAACTTCAAATACTTCTGCCATATTGAAATAAGACGTACTATCAGGATCTTGTACATCTTCTCCACGTGCAGCAAAGAATGTTAATGGATAATAGTCTCTATGTGCAGGTTGATGTAATCCACATTCCAATTTTTTTCCATAAAAGGAGTCTGAAGCAAACTGGATAATTGCTGCGTGAGATCGATAGTTTTCACAAAGCATTAACTTGCATGGATGTGACTCTGGATACAAACAATGTAAGCGTTCCAAGAGTGAAGAGTGAAAATTTCTTGCATGTTCACAGAAAAGTTCTGGTGATAACTGTAAGAATTAGATAATACATATATTTTTATTAGCAATTTATAGCTATCAACAACCATTATTATTATTGTACTACGGATAAAATTTTGTGATCTTAACTTGTTGATGATCTCCTGCCAAAACTAATTTGGTTCTTTCCCCAGCACTCATTAATGGTGTAATAGCTTCAGACTCCATAGCTTGAGCAGCTTCATCCAAGAGTATATGACTGAAGCAATCAGCTGTTTAACAAAAAGGAAATAAATCAAAAATAAAAAAATAAAGGCTGCACAGTACACTACTTACACCCTCATCATAACATTATACATTACTTTCATTATTTAGAGTCATGTGTACATTATAAAAGATGTAAATAGAACACAAAAAGGGAAACAAACCTCCTAGATTTAGATCCATAAGGAGATAAGATGTAGCTAATGTAACAACTATTACACGATGATTTAAAATATCTTCTTTTGTTGGGTTCCTAAATCGACCATTTTCTTTTATACAATATTTTAAAACATTAGGGTGAACAGTTTTAAAGGACCTTAAACAATAGTAAATTCGAAGTGGACGTGCAGCTTCCAATCCTTTACAAACCCATGAATCTAAATACTCTTTTATGTATAAATCTGCAGCACTATTACTCTGAGTACAAATCATTATTCGTGATGACGGTTGCATCAATATTTTTTTAATACACTGAGCCAATGTATAAGTTTTTCCAGTGCCAAACGGACCAATAAGTAAAATAGGAGAACAAACTTCTGATTCTGTAATTTCTGATGTTACAGCAATCAGAGATTCTTTTTGTTTTGGATTAAGCCGAGCTTTTGTTGAACCATCAGTAGAATCCCATTGCCTATATATCATATCAAAAAGTATTTCTTTTTAATAATCCAAATTTTATATTTTAATACATGAAATCAAAATTACATATATATGAATATTATATTATATTCTTTTTTCAAAGATTTCTTTTACTTACATCATAGGACTCCATGGAATGTTATAGCCATCATCAAAATCCGGAAAGAGCATTTTTAAATGGACATCAGTTAGACGATCGATGACTTTTTTCTGTTCCATAAAAGCTAAAAAAGCAGAATATACGATAAAAAAAATCAGTTAACATCCATAGCATTTTCAGTTTTACATTTTTTACATTGAGAAAACTAAATTGGATTATAAACCTCATTTTATAAAAATAGCTTAATGTTTTATGTACAATAGATCACAGAAAATAATGGATCGTTATTATTATTTTTGATATATATTTGTAATTTTAATATACCTGATCTATCAAGTTGAAACTGAATATCAAACATAAACGAATCTTCATGTTTTAATCCTAATTCCCTCACACATGTTTGCCCTAATTGAATGTAAATAGCATTTTTGGTCTTGTCACATATTTCCGACCAATAAACTCTTGGTTTCCCAGTCGTTTTATTTACATCATTTGATTTGGTTAGAAGGACACAATTACAACTTCTCAGTATAAGTCGGCCTACTGCAGTATCTTCTGAAATATCTCTGTTAAAATACAAAAATAATTTCTTCTTTTTATTGACAATTTATTATTATACATATAAGTTCCATTTTTTGATTCATCAATTAATGTGGTTTTAAAATATGCAGAAACTTTAATTATATTATTATATCGTATATAATATGTAAATGTTTTGCTCCAAATTACCTAAACAGTGTCATTCTTCCAAATAAACTTCCATCAACTGCATATTTACATTCACCTTCAAAATAACCCGATGCCATTGAATATTGATTACTTATTTTTAAAAGAGTAGTTACATTATATTTTGAAATAATTTCTTGTCGAGCTCTTTCTTCTTCCGTCAAGAAAAATCCTAGAGTAGAAGAAAGACAATAAAATAAATAATAAATGTTACCACTAAAATCATTATTATATGTTTCATACAAAAACAATTACAAATACAAAAAATTACAAAACAATAATATTATGTCGACTTACGCATTCTATCTTTATAATTTTCTTTGGTCAGGACTTCCTTTTTATCTTCAACAACAACATTATGCTTTACCATGCCATTAATTAAGGCAAATCCAACCTAAATGAATCAAGATGTACGTGTATTTAATTTTTCAATTTTTACAAAATAATGTGATAAATGTACGACTGTTAAAAAAAAATAATTTCATATTATACTTGAATCTTTTGAAACATTTAATCTTCAATCTACCTTATCACTCGATACACGACTACCAGTAGATCCATTTACAATATCAGCATTTCCATAGTTCCAAGTCGATTTCCCTCGATTCCCAACCATAACTTGTTCGTCGTTTGGACTTGTAGAGCGAGAAACTTCTTCATTTTCATTGAAAGGTTCATCGTCACTAGGAGGTGAGACTTCAACTGAAACATTTCTTACTATTTTTTGTTGTAATCCAAAATCGAAAACAACAGACTGTCGAAAATTTCCCATCAATTGAGGTGTAAATGAAATATCTACACTATAAGTATAATGTCGACTCTTCATATTTGATAAAATTTCTGGATTCAAGGTTACGGTAAGAACTTGAACCTAAATTTGGAATTTTTTGAAATAAAAAAGCATTAAAAACTGTCAATAACGTTAACAATTTTATCATTTTAAAAGCAATAATATAATATTTGTTTTCTTTTCATTTCGAAATCAAAATTACAAGAGAAGCAGACTTACATTTTCAGTAGTAGAATTTGATGCTCTTAAATCAAATTTATTATGAGCGGACCCATGGAAAAATGCTGAATCAATTTGAAAATATTGTCGATGAATTTCATGTAAAAGACAAATATGTAATAAAGGTTCTTTTGACTCGACTACAAACTTCCAATGATAGGTTCTCATTTTTCTTGAACTTATAGTTACATTCAATGGTTCGACACATCTGTAAAAAAACCAAAAAATATGATTCAAATTTTTTTTTAAATGATACTCTACATTACAATTTTTGTATCATGTACAGTTTTGTGTCATGTTTCTTAGTAAATTAATCTTTTCAAATGAAAACTATCAAACTGTTTTCTTACTTGATTTTAATACTACTACTATCTTCTGATAGTATTCTAGTTTCATCACCGGCTTCACCAAGTAAACGTAATAAATTTTGAATATAATTCGGCGAGGTTCGTCCATTTGAATTTTCTGCAATAAATGAGCTCCTATGTGAAAAAAAACACCAAAAAAACAATCATTAGCACATGTATGTAAAAAATATGCATCATTTTCAGTTAAAAGAAAAGCTCATATCATGCACATGACAATATTGAGTACTAATTCAAAGTTAGTATTACTCTGTAATACTCCGATGTTTCCATTCTTCGAGTTCCAGCTGGCCATGTGCATCTGGACATCGATCCCCCAACGAGCAATGACCAAATCGATGCTGAAGACACAAAACAAAACTATTTCGACCCTGAGGTAACGGTCTATATCTATTTTTTTAATGCAAAATAAAGAAAATACATCATGTAAGGCATTTTTTTTTGTATTACAAGTACGAAGTGCGTAAAAAAAATACTGTAACAAACGATGAAGATTCTAATAAATATAATTATTGGTATCAGACTCTTGACACGCCATGTAACATATAATCATACGAAATGAAATACTTGTAAAACAATCTGTAGTACTAATATCAAGTATAATATGCTAGTATGAATAATACGCTTCATTTGCACTTTAACTTACTTCCATTGCTCGTCTTGCCCAAGTCGTCTATGTAGCCATTCAGAAATTAGTCCTAAGAGTTCTTCTACATTAGAAAAAGCACTTGAGGAATCAATACCTATAACAAAAATATTACAGAATAATAAAAAAAAAGTATTAGTCAGCTACTATTTTATTAGGCATTTAGAAACATGTGCAGAGATTGTGATAATCTGACATATCGAGTGGCATCTGAAGAATCCATGTATACATACATAGGGTGTGTACTTGCAAACACATGCAAATGAGAGTTGTACACAGACTACAGAACAATACACATATTATATACAATGTCTGCAAGCTCCAGATCCTACTCAATAATCTATATTGTATGTTGTATATGTTCTAAATACCCACAAGTTTATGACATTTTGTAATTCAACACTTTCAAATGAACAAAAATGATAATAGCAAATAGAAATAAATTAGACTTGTGTAAGGAAAAAACTTAAAACTTTCAATGTAAATGATTAAGGTGGCACTAACAAGAAAGTCCATCGTAAATCATCGCTACATTTCTATGACTAAAAAATGAATGCGTATAAATGTCAAGCTTGTATTCCTGTTCCTGTAAGTACATAGATTCACAACTGTTCAGCAACTATTTGTATAACATTAAAATGTAGCGGAATAACAACATGTCGTTTTTTTTTACATGCCCGAAAAATATCTAAATTGCCTTCAAACATAAATTTAATATCTGAGTGTCGTGAATACGTAATATTTACTTTGAAAAACCTTTATATAACCTTGGATTATTGGTTATTTAATATGGACTAAAGATCATATAATAGATAATAATTATACATTAAACAGTAATATATACACCAGATAAGGAAAAATCCGAAAAATGTTCACACCTCTTGAAACAGCTTCTATTAATCCTTCTAGCTTCGTACGACATTCAATCATGTGTAGATTATTAGGACATGTTGTTTGCCAAGCTGTTTCAGAAAATAAAACAAAATGTTAAGTAACATGAAAATGTAGATTTTTGGATACAAAGAATCAATGACTAATCTGTATCAATGAATACCTTTCAAAACTTCTGAGACTTGTTGCAGCTAAAAGAGAAAGAAACAAGAATAAAGAAATTACAAATAAATGTGTCTTATTTAATTTAATATGTATGTATTATACAAATTTTTCATGGTTTATTTTTCACAAAACATATGTGACAATGCTGTTTTTATGAAATATTATAATAAAAATAGATAATAGATTTATAAATACGGTATACATACATAGCATGCATATACATAGTATCCTATCTATCTATAATTTTTATGACATAAAATTACAAAAGATTCACTAACCTGATTCATTTTGCAAAAAGCTGCCAAAACACATTTAAAAGCAACAGGGTTATTGTATTGAAGTTGTAACAACATTTTCCCCTCCTGGACAACCTTTTCATACTGTTTCATTTTCATATAAAGTAGACACTTGTTTTCTAATAACTCTACTGCATCCATATTTCCAGCTTGCTGTAGTTTCTCCATTTTTCATTAAAATTATTTTACTTTTAGTGTTTGGACATAAAAGTTTCTATATTATTATATATATATATTATAGTATTTTAAAGTAGACTTAGTTTTTAGTTAAAATTTTTTACATTTATAATATTGATTAACTACAAGATCTTGTTTTTTTTTGTTGGTTTTCTTCTTCGTTTTTATAGGGAATATTTTTATGTATATCCTTTTCAAGAAAGGGTTTCTAACCTCTACAAAAGAAGTTTTTTGGAATTAATTAATACAGTAATATTACTATACATATACTTATGGATTATGTACTTATTTATATAATACAATATATATATAAAGTTTTTCTTGTTTATGATTTGGACAAAAATGCTGACTTATTTCGATCTATCATGTCTTTCAATTGCCCGATTTTTCCTTCTTTAATCAGGCAATAAACTTTTCTCTCCAAAAATTTTGAACTCTTCTTCTACTCTCCTTTGTCAGCTTTGGCTTTTCTTGTCACTTTTGAGATTGGTAATTTAGATTTTAGAAACAGGACTATATTGATGAAGTTAAAAACAACTATGAGACAAGATATTCATACTAACAGAGACCATCTATGTATATATTATATAGCTGTCGTTTTGATTCATCCAGAGCAAATATCTGTAAAAGAGTCAACAAAGACACATATATTTATATAAATAATGATAAAACTCACCCTTTTACATATATATATATTTATGTACACTGTATTGATAAAGAAAGGATAATACACACATTAAAGTACTCGTAAACTAGATAAATCTATAATGCGTACAACAAAAGTTAGAACTTCAATTTACACCTGAAATCGTTAAAACCTCATTATGACATTATTTGACTTATGTGTTGTATAAGTAATATATTGATGGATTCTTTTGTATCTTTTGTACAATCCAGATAAAGTATATAAAGTGTAGTCAAAAATTAAACAAATAATTTTATGATGTCTGCATTCCTCTATAAATTAATCTGATTTTAATCGATGTACTGCACATAGTTATATTATGTTGTTTGAGGTAAGTATAGTAAGTACAATGTATTAAGCAATGAGAGTTTTGTTTAGTAATAACCAATATTATGATGTATAATATGTATATTATTGTATAATAATAATATAGTGTATTTAAAAGTTTTTATTCTTGCAACATCGTTTTGTTTTCTCTTTTTATAAAGGATAAATCAACTACACACTGTACACAGTGTGCATGTACATATATAATAATATATACACACATTCATTAATTTGTAGGCTTTAGTTGACAGCGGTCAATAAATTATAGGATTAAAACTTTTGCTATAATAATGATATACTATTTTATTTAGTATTTACTTGATACGTTCTCAATATTTTATAGATTTTAGATTTTAGCATAACATAAAAGGTACAACTTTTCAATATTCTAAAAAAATAACCAACATGTTTCCTTACTTTTGCCTTGAAGATGGTTAATGTAGGTCAAGTCACTATATATTGCACTTTATGTTAATCTTAATACATGATCAAAATAACATATACAGAGACATAAAAAAAATAAACTTGTAAAAGTAAAATAAAAAGTGAAATAGAAAAATCACAATGAAACGGATAGAATTCAATGCCAAATGCCAAAGAAGAAGTGCAATTAGATGGTTTTAAATGGTGAATACTAAACGAATTATTTAGTGACATACAAATTTTTACACAAGTTAAGAGTCAATTTATATTAAAAACAGGTTTGCAGTTTGAATCCATTGTAAATAAAGATAATTAACCAAACTATGTTTAGAACACTTCTCACCAACTCTAATTCCAAAACTACTAGTAAAAGCATGAAACGTACATACGTCGAGTTTTCAAAATCTCGAGGTTCTCAGCTTTGTATGCTGAATGAATGAAATGCATCAAAATACTGAAAAATTTTCAGTATTTTGAAAATAAATAAATAAATACTGAAAAAACAGCAGTGATGTTTTTTTTAATTACTTAACTTTTGTTTTTATCACAGTATTAATTTTATTACACGCTTCAAATTAGCACATGTTATGCATATACACATACGCATAACATTTTATATTTAAGATGGGTAGAGTATGTTATAAAACGTTTTAATTAAACACTATATTATGAGATATGAGCACCTTTTTCTTTAAGATTTTTCATCTTTTTTGGACTAAGTAAAATCTAAATAAGTAAATCTGCTAAAAACAGGGTTTTTCTTATAAAAGTATTATCCATATAAATATAATCACTAAAATCATCATTATGTATTATGTATAATAATATAGTAACTCGTATGCAACAATACTACGTACGTAGACATTAAATTCTGGACCAGATGAATTTTTGAAAAATAAAAGACTGAAAAAATTCATTGTGTGCATTTTGGTTTTTGTGCATACCGCTTGCGGTACTGGAAAAATAAAGCCTCACATTCATAATAATATTATGATGCAATACGTATATATACTAAAGGTGTTACGTTATAATCCACATTAACACTGAAAATATATCTAGGTGTATACTCTCTATAATATATAATATACTAGAGGAATGTAAAACATATATGTACATAAGTATTAGGAGTAAGAGAAATATTTTCATTTCATTTTTTGTTACGTTTGATACACAAATAGTAAAAAAACTGAACAGTTTGAAAACTTTGACAAGTATTATAATACAATATTATTATATATTATTACAAAATACCCCTTTTGATAACCCCCTGACCCCTTTCAAAACGTAAATAAATGTATGTGTACACACCGTAATACATGATAATATCATATATTATTCAATATTATAAAATACTCTCATATGTATTGTGTACAATAATGATAAGGTTTTAAAGCTTTCTATCATAAAACGTTTAATCTATCACGTTTAGATATATATATGTGATGTATTTAAGCATAATCTGCGCGCATATATATATTCATTTTTTAAGATATTTTTGTCACCTTTAAGATTTCTAACTTAAACACAAATTACACATGCTATATAATATTATATACTCTATATACTTGAGACAAATGAGCAAAAGACATAATATAATATTATGATAAAAGATTAAGTAAAGAAAATGATACATATCTAGACCAGTAATTGTTTTTTTTGTTTTCCTTTGAAAATAATATATGAAAACAAATCATATATTCAATGTCTCGAATTCAAAAACGATACAGAGGAAAAACATAATAGATGAATTTCTCTAGTTAAACTAGAGGAATTCTTATGAATCATCATTACATATATTATTTTATATATAATTAACACACATACACAGCATTTGTGTTACTCTATAAGGTCAGATTCGTTCGAATTAGATAACATTTGACGATGGAATGATCGTTGTTGCCGATGTTTTACATATATGAGAATTGTAAGTAGAAAAATACCAGCCACTCCAAGAAGAGCAAATCCTCCGGATGCAAAGGAAAGAACGTTTCTATAAAAGGGACGTAGTTGACTATCCTCAGCTTTTGAGCAATGATCAACATCATCTTTTTGGCAAGGGACCATGGAGTTAATTAGCATTATAGCCATGCCACAAGAAAGTTTATCAGTAAAACTCATGGCACCATAAACAAAAGCACCGTTTTCAGTATTATTACCAATCATATCCGCAGTGATTGATAGGCTCGTGACGAGAAGAGCTGATGCTCCTCCACCTATATATATTAAAAAAATTCATACAAAATAGGTTTCAATATATAAGTTCCACATAATATAAATACTAAATATTATTACGATATCAATGAATATATATTATACATAAAAGATTCCGCAAAAATATATGAGTGTTTAGAAAAGGAGAGCGAGAGCGAGAGAGAAATAGAAATAAAACTAACCTAAAAGTGCAGCTGCTACATAAATTAAATATGTATTCCCACTATTTTCCCAGTTTACTAAAAGAAAAACTAAAAAGGAACCCCCAACAGTCAACAGGGCTCCAAATAGGTACGCAAATTGTCTTCCAATGTACTTATTGATTAATTTAATAAAAATGGCCACTAGAAATCCAAAACAGTACATGGTTAGTGGTACTGTTGCGACAGACTCTTGAGGAAGTCTTAAAGATTTTTGTAAATATAATGGAACATAAACTTGTGTTACATTCACTGATAACCTTGTAGCCATGTATACTAGAGCTACAAGATAAAATTGGGGAAGCATTAACCAGTCTTTTGTTGTCATATTTTCTTTTCCTAAACTAAGATATCTTGTAGATAAACCATGAGGTTGATGAATAACAACTTGTTCTCCTCCTTCACTACTTTCCCCACTGGTTGTTGTTGTTCCTCTTCTTCTGAATATGCTATTAGAAGTAGTATCATCATGATGTTGTGATTGTTGTTGCTGATGATGATGAAAAGTTGGAGATTCATAACCATTTCCTTGATCATCATCTGCATCTTCTGATTCTGATATGGCTGAAAGTAAAGCTCTACGGTCTTCACTATATTGATTCCTATCACTATATGTAGAATCACGACCTCGTATATTTCGTGCGATTGAATTTGAATCAAAACTTCCAGATCTTGACCAATTTTCATTGGACTCAGCCTTCATGTGAGCGACACATTTTTTCACTTCTTCATCTGTTTTTTCTTTTACAAATACATGAAATAGTATAGAAAACAAGAGACCGATTCCAACTGCCATGAAAGCGACATTCTGTTTTCAAAAGGATTTTTTTTTAAAAAAAATGTTCAATAACATAATCCACATGTTTTTCAGTGTTTAGTGTAATTTCTATACATAAATATAAACATGTATTTATTAGTGGGTTTTGGTATTCGTATGTGTAGTTTATATGTAATATTTTTATTATTTAATGGAATATTTACCCGGAATTTAAATTTATCATCTTCATTAATTTCCTGAGATTCGGATAAACCAAAACTTTGCCAAGCAAGTATGAAGATTGTAACATTAGAAGCAACTGTAAATCCATATCTGTAACATAGAAAAAGTAATATAGAGCCGATTTAGTTACCACATTTATTTTGTTGACAAAGAAATCTTTTGGAACTAGACAATATTCAATATTATTATGATACAGACTCAATGGTAAAAATTACCTTATTGCTAAAAGCTCAGTTCGAACTAATTCATCAGGGTTCATTTTGGGTATTAAAGCTAAATGGGAAATCTGGGTTGAAGCCCAACCAATTTGAAAAATAACAATAAATGGAGCATAGTAAATTAGTTTTGCCCAATCATCAGCTCCTTCGCATCCAATACAGGGTGAAAAGATAAAGGGAAACGACAAAGTAACCAAAATTACTCCTACATAGAAATACATCAAAATTATTCATATTATATATATCAAAATACAATATTAATGTTCAAAATTTTCAAAAACAAGGGTGTATAATACTTGTAATATTTGAGTACAAATGACATTACATGTAAAATGCCTCAAAATGTATATAGTATATATACGCGTTCCAATGTTTTGCCCTCTAATTTTTTATTACATGAGAACTATTTCTAAATAATATACAATAATATTACTTTTGATCCATGAAAAAACAAACTTACCAAAGAGATGCCAATTTTTACATCTACCATAGCCTTTCTTACAAAAAACACAGTTCTCAGACCTATCAGCCTCATAACCAACCAGGGGTGTTGAGATCCCATCAACTATCTGTATTAAATATAAAAAATAATGATCTGATCGTGAGAACATATCACAAAACTATATGTATATAATATATTATAGTCTTCATTAAAGCACAACCAAATACAATAATATACAATATAATACACAATCTACACACAGAACATATTATACTCATAAATCATTACAAAAAAAGTCGAATTTGGTGTGAAAATACATTAAATCGCATATAGATAAAATTAATTTTAATTGTGTGATTGACTTACTTGACCCAGTAACATGAGATAAGCTGCATAATCTGAACTTAGCTTCACTACATTCTCAAAGTATAAAAGCAAGTATGAAAACCAGAGTGAAGCACACAAATCATTCTATATGTAATAGAAGAAAAAAAACAAAATAATACATGAGATTGAATCAATGATCGAAAATTTGAGTAATTATTAAATGATAGATATTGATATTCTATTCTATAGAATATATATATAGGAGTTTTGAGTTTTTGAATTTCAGGATGTATTGAATGATGGTCAATAAAATAGAACAAGGAAAAATTACCAAAATATGCCCAGATCCGATGATTACTCTTTTGACAAACGGAACATGCAGTCGCTTGTCGACTGTATAGGGAAATATGAAAAAAAAAACAACAAGACAAAAGATATTATAGTTTTGATTACAAAACTCAAATAAAATCAAAATGAGTTAGCTCACGGAATTGTCTATATATATATATATATATATTGTAGTTCAAGTTAACTTACAATCTGCACTTTGATTATCTCTGTTGGTCTGTGAATGTGATTCTTGGTCGCTGGAGATAATGTTAGTGTTCCTAGGAATTGACGGAATGCAAACTGAAGCGGAGTAAAGATCTTCGGGACTTGATAAATTTCGGTTTTGACTACCCTGGCCGTGGGATGAATTGGAGTCTTCAGGTGTAGGCACATCATTAGATTGAAAGTTCATTGTAGTCCCTAAATTGATATACACGTATACACGTGGTCATACGATTCAGAGTTTAAGATTCCACTAATTCATCCAATGTGCTATGTATATGTGTATTGTGTATACATTCATCAAAAATATACGTGTGTGTTGTGCATGTTAATTTTTATCACAGAGTCACTAGATTTTTGACACTTTTTCTTTACAGATCTTAGATCTTAGCACGTTGTACCACCACTTCAAACGAATGTATTTTTCTGATCATATGACATTCGGACTATTATCTATAAAATGCTTTGGTAAGTCTGCTATACAGTGTGCATATAAGTAGAATTCAAACGTTGTTTAAGAGTAAAACTCTTGGTGAAAGACAATAAAATATTGGGATGATTTGACAATAAATATGCAGGACTGCAATCTCTTACACTATTTTACCATGTAGAAACTGACTATAATTTACTTAGGTCTCCTTCTAAACAGTATATTTAACTTGCTATATGACTAAATGAAATGTTGTTCAATAAATGTTTAACTGCTCATTTGTTCAAAGAGATTCTAAAAATACATAATTGTACTACATAATTGTACTACACCTTTTAAACTATCCGTCTTACACCTGAAATCTGAATAACCCTTAAGAGTATTATGAAGTTATTTATAATGTTAATGTTAATGGAAAAATCTCATAATGCAATGGAGATATATTATATAGATTATAGATATATATTGTTTTGTATGATTATACAGTGATAGCTATTTCATATTTT
>JAQGBH010005806.1:0-13609 GCA_034698265.1 Sminthurinus aureus | reverse complement strand
TCTTTTCTTCTGACTCACAATGAGGATTTTAGATTTATTCAGGACGACTTTGAAAAAACGTTTCAACACAAAAATAAAACTGTAACAAAACACAAATTACTATCCGTAATTATTATAACAATTTATAATTATTTACAATGTTTTCATAGTATATTATTGGATTCTTATATTATAGCATCATCAGAATCACAAAAATAGACGAATAATCAAATAATGTACATATGTCATACTACTGATTCAATCTTCAGACATAAGTATACAATTTTTGCAATAATTTATAATCAATACGTATAATAAGTTATAAATATTCTCCAACCATTTCCATTAAATATTATGTAACGTAAAATATAAACATGTTCACAAATCACAAAAAAACAAACAAACAAACAGTGCGAAGACAAAAACATATTTCGATTATTCCGTGTATAACATTTATAAATTAAATATGACAATGTGAGCTGATAAAATTCAATACTACTTATTCTACCGGTATTATATAATGCTCACTTATTACACAAGCGATACAGGACAAATACAAACTTAACAAATCAAGTCCAAAAATAACGGGTATGAAAACGAAAAACATCAGATATTAATTATACAATGATCCAGGTAGAGAAAAACATGTCTTGGTTTAAGGTAAATTTAAGCGTATTACATTTAAAGATCCTTTCCATAACGTAATTAAATTCAGGTATTTGATTTTCAAGTATTATTATTATTTTTTTTTTATTATTCATCTGTAAAATTACTTAGGTAGGAAGACGAGACTGAGTCCGAGACCGATATTAAGGCTAGAAAAGAAACAATTAAATAAAAAAATTAGATTGAATCCAAGGAGAGAAACATGTCTCATTTTTATTGTATCTGTACAAACTCAAATATCATACCGCAACGAAAATTGTCTTGGGTACATCACTTGTGTCTAGATTTGTAGTGATTTTGGAAGCCCCATCCGTTCCTTGTGATGATTCTATATTTAATTTTGGAACAGTTACAGAGCCGGTTTGTAGTGGAAACAATAAGTAGGAAAATTCAGCATCTTCCTTAGATTGAAGTTTCATCGTCACCTAAAAATATTCAAAGTACAAAATACACAATGATTATTATTTGTTTTTTCTAAACAATGAAATTTTTCCAATTTCAAAACAGGACGAGCAAATTTCAAAAAATTCACTGTGGTTTTGTACTTTTTTGTCTGTTATACTTTTAGTCTCGTATATATTTTGCATGAAGCAGTATTATATTATGGCCATATATCATCGAACATGTCAAGATCACACACAAACGACAATAACACACAAGATAAGTAGTCCTACTGACAAAAACAGCAAAAGAAAGGAAAAGCACTAGAGAGAGAATTATTTACATGCTTTGGACCAGCTCCCATAAAGCTCTCATTGGATTCCATAGAAATCTTTAGATCATGAACATTTGGACTGCGGTTATATATTTTGTAATTTGCCATAAGAGGTTGCTTTAACTTTCCCCTGCCATTGTTTGAAAAGACAGCATGTAGACTTAGAGGACTGAAATGACTCGACAGTGGAATGACTGGAATTTCTGTTTTTGTCGTAGTAAATCCTCCGTCTCTCTTCTCCACCCTAAATTCAAAAGACAAAAACATTGGAAGCAGTGCCAAGAAATCAACCTCGTCATCAAATAAACAATTTCACATTTATTTCATACACATTAGAAATGTATGAATGAAATATACACATGTTTCATTGTGTCTCCAAACATTCCCTTGTGAATAGAGCCTAATTCGATTTTTCGAAATTTTGAAGGAATGTTGAATATTATAGTATTTTTATTCTATTTTCGTCAGTTTGTATTTCATATATTTTTAAATATTTGTTTTTGATTACCTTTCCCAAGTAATTTCTAAATGTCCCAGGGAATTTGACTCCGCTGTCGTAGCTGTGAGGAAAAATAATACCTCTACACTTTCTCCATGCCGTACAACGGTACTATCTAGTTGCTTTTGTTGTACAGACTTTAGCTTAAATAGTGGAGACTAGAAACATAATGGAATATAATAGAATGAAAAAATAGATAAGATAAGTGGTACCAATAGTAATAATCAATCATTTATAAAAAAACAACAAAGGACGAATCACTTCATATCCTTTGCTCATAAACAAAATATAAATCACTTTTTAATTTTATTTCCATCATTTTGAAAAAATAAAGTTTACCTTCACATTGAGAACAGCATCAATGAGAGTTAAAGGAGTTTTGGAAATATTTTGGATTGTAAAAACAAGACAAAATTCGTCTCCTATACAAATATAATCTATTTTTTCTGTCAGCAGATTTGTAGTACATTGACTCACATCAAAGGGACCGAGTACATTAATAGTCTCTTCAGTTTTTAACATTAGAGCTTGACTATGAGAATCAAAATACTTTCCCTACAAAAACAAATGAAGCAGAAAATATGGCATATTAGTTGTTGGCGTATTAACACTGATATTGAATTAAGCTAATAAAATAACAGATGTAATAATTTATTTTGTTTTTCAGTTTTCAGTTAACTTTCATTATTGTATATACTTACTTCAATGACCAGTTTCAATTCACTATCAGTTGGGTTTAAAGTCTTTAAATACAACACTGTCTCTATAATACCGGACGCAGCCACTTTATCTATTTTATTTATATATGAATGAATTCCAGGAAAGTTTTTTGTCTTGGGGTCGGAAGTTAAAACTACTCCTGTACAAAATTAATCAAAGAAAATGAAATTCATTGACATGGACAGAAAAATTCAAATACATGAATTGCAGTCATAATCAATTAAAAATATTCAGAAAAAACTTACTTTGAACGTCTGTACCAGACAGTATGTAACTACATAATAGTTTAGTACAATCAAATTCATCTTTGTTTTCCCATTTTACTACGATTCTGTACCATTCATTAACTAAAGCTTCAGTCATGTCTCTTGTTACGTTTATTTCTACAAATGGTCTTGGTGGCTCAACTCTGAGTGAAATTTGCCTCTGTCGATTTTTTTCTTTTTTCCGAGTTTCCAACCTATACAAATTGACAGAAAAAAAAATTATTATGAGCATAAGCCATGGGTTTCATGGTTCAAAATTTTTTCTGATTTTAAGTTTTAACTGTAAACAGCATTTACCATGTTGAAAAATTGCTGGACAGTACTAATGAGTTATGTAAAATTACAGAACAGTTCTCTCTTCCAATATCAACAAATGCAACTTGAATCTAGAAAATGGTAAAGTTATTCATGACTGTTTGACATTTGAACTACGACCAAAACTAATTTACAAGGAAGCTTTATTCACACGTGATATGATATATGATACATAATGATTGTATGATTATATGAATGATTATTATAAAATATAAAATACCTGAATGATTTTTCCAACATCTCGAGAAAAAGGTTTTAGTTGTAATTCTAAAGTTGTACTTTCACCTGGTTGGATTTGAAGATTGATAGCAGCTTCAATATTATTATACTCTGGTATATTCATCCTTAAAATTCCATATTTACGAATTGAAATGACGTGCTCACTTCGATTTCTATTATAAGAACATGTATTGCACAAAAGAAACAAACCAATAAAATTATTAATGTTTGAAACATTAAATCAAACTCAGTAGAATTCGGTATCACATATCGCATATCACAAGTAAAAATTAAAGACAAAACAAAAAACCCATAGTAATAATATACTTACGTGAGTTCAAAACGAATATCAGTAGATTGAGTATGTGTCACAGCTTCATTTACAAAGAACACATTAAAATCTAGTATACAATGGTCATGACATTCAACGTACGCTGTGAAGGGTTTTAAAAGGCTTTCATTCCTAAAACATACCATAGTACATCACGAAAACATTACAAATATATATAATTTTCAAAGTTATGTGGACTTGGAATAAAGTGCACTAATTTCTTATTTGTATGTATTTTATATATATATAATAATTCTTACCAATTTTCAATTTTGATTTCACAGCCATCTTCAACTAATGGCATCCGTTGTTCCATTATAGCTTGGAATTTTGACCAAAGATTTCTTGTAGTCCGCTCTTCCTCAATTATATCCGTTTTCAAGAGTATGATTAAAAAGTTGAGGTAACTAGAAATGTCTCCCTCACAACAAGCAGCCCTCAATCCACATTCCGCTACATTCAAAATAATTTTGTTCCACTTTTTATAACTCATCTCTCTCAGTACATGATTCATGAGTAAGATACAGTTCTTGTAGTCTTTTGAAGCGAGAAATTCTAATCCCATTGAATTCACTATACAATAAAATAATATTCAGATTAGTATTACTAAAACAATGATTGTTTTCAACTAGACCTTAATTATATTTACTAGTTTAAAAAATTGAATAAACAATAATTAAAACTCACTGAGTTGACATCGAGTTCTTTTCCGCTTAGTTTCTTTACAAAAATCACTTGCAACACCTAGGTGATTTATGACCGTAACCTGCAAATTAGATTTTAAACCGTAATATTAGTTGTCAAAATACAAACTTCAAGACATTTAATTATGACAAACATTTTCAATGGTTGATATATTTACCGAATGTTTTGTGATGCTTTCTAAATATACGAGCATAGAAATAACTCGAGGATCTTCAACAACGTATACATTTTCCAAACTAAATGAATCTGTTCTCCATGGTCTTTGCCCAAGGAATTGAAGGTCTAAATTTGTTTTAAAGGCCATCATTTCAGCAGGCCATTCCAATTTACCCTACAAAAAGTGTTGGCAAAAATAATTATTCATGCATATTATAAGATATTCAAAAACTGGTTCTGTAAAACGAATATCTAAATAAATTTACATCTCCTAACTCACACTACTACACTTTGCCATTTTCAATAAAAGGTTGCATGAATTTTGATACCTTGGGTTCTACTCGTTCTTGAAAGTATCTTTTCCTTTTCTCTGCATATTTCGAAGCCATTAAGAAATACGCTACAGGATCAGGAAAATTTATCCCAAATCTAAAATTATGCTTCAGTAACTCTCCATATAAGTGATACCTAGCATAAAACAAATGGGGATTTTATAAATGATTACATATTATGGTCATATTTTATTTTGAATTATATTAACGGAATGTAAGTTGTAATGTATGTAAAAAAAATAGCATACTGTTGTTCAATCCAGGCCATATGTTCAAATAAAAGATCTTTATTGCCTTCCAGCTTGTAAAATGAACGTATGTGTCTATCAAATTGGTCTTTTGATTTATTTAAATTTGCAGTAATTAAATGAAGTCTACAAATTCGGTAGTTAAGAATGGAAGCGACAACTTTGAGTTCTTGTACATTTGCCTCTGTCATTTTAATATTTAATAAAGCATCATTTGCAGCTTGATAATGACTGAAAATCCAGAAACACAAAAATCAATATAATTTCTCGTGAGTATATAAGTAAACAATAAATCATGTTTTTAATTTTCTGATATTATTTTTAAATGAAAATAGTAAAAAAAAAAAAATTTGTACCTTGTTGCTAATTCATAATCGGAACGTAATTCATGAAATAAACCTATTTTAAAGTTGTATCGAACAAGTAAAGGAGTTTGAGTTGCTTTTTCCTTATAAGATGTAATTTTCTTTATTCGAGCTTTATAATAAGATTCTGATTCATGTTCCAATCTAAAATTTAAAAACAAATGACAATCCGCAAATTATATACATATATATGTAGTAACATATTGCTTACTTTTGGTAGTTCATATTACTTTGATTTACTTGAATTTAAAAATTGAAATGAGAAATCATGTTACTGTAACCTTTGAAGACAAGTCTGAATTCTTTCTAAATGAACTGGTGGAAGTACAAACAAATGTCTTGTTAAAATACCAGCCTCAGCACAAAATGAGGATATTTTTTCACCAGTAATTTCCTCCCCTACTCCAGCAATTTTGATGAGCATTACAAGTAATTGAGTTCCATGAGCTTGAACTTCCGCCCTTTAAATTTCAATAATTTAAGAATAGAAGAATTTATTGAATTCGTACATCAACACAAAATGCTAACTGCTAACACAACAATGAAAACAAAATGTCTTACTTAATAGATTTAATACGTTGAGCACATTCGGTTTTCTTTTCTTGCCATTGACTACTTGTCCAATTTAAATCAAAAAATATTATAATGGATGAAGGTATTTCATTAAGATGTTTTGTAGTCCAATTTGACTTGAGAATTCCATGAGGCACATAACATTCGACTAGATCATTTTGCTAAAGAATAAGAAGAACAGGTATGGTATTTAAAAGAACTATTGGATATATAGGAACTGTCAAACTTTGACATTTCTGTTTCATTTACACTTGACATTTGACAATGTATCATAAAATGTATAAAAAGTATGGCATATTTTGTATCAATATAAAATGTTTACCTTGGGTTTCTTTGTAGGAAATTTATAAGTTAATGGAACAATTTTGTACACTGGCTTAAATGTTTTGGTCAAATTTTGTAAATTAAGATTTTCCCAAATTCCTCTATGAACAGAAATATCTAATCCCATTAAAAACACGAGAGGATGAATGTGACCGTAAAGGGTTGATGGAATTTGAAATGGACAGAACCAATTGGGAACATTTTCCTCCTCACTCATCTTTACTATGTTTAATTAAGGTTAACTAAGGTTGAACCTATAATAACACTAATGTAAATGTTTAATTTTGTTTTACAAAAACAAACAGGTGTCAAACTTTTCTAACTGACATTGTATTATTTCTATACAATTAATTTAAAAACCACAATTATGTGATGCTTTTATGTATGGTAAGACCTTGTATTTTATTTCTACACGTTCAATTATGTTTACCAAAGTCAATTATAACTGTAATTAAATCAACAAACTGCAGTTTGTTGAAAAAAAAAATCGGCCGATTTGATAGTAGCCGGGGATTCAAGGAAGACTCGTAATTGTTTATTCTCAACATCGTTTTTTCCATTGTGTAGTTATTAATACAGATATACATTTTGTTAATACATTTTGTTCAGGATGCATTACAAAGTACAAGTACCAAAAAAAATTCGAATTCTTTTGTACGACGCCGTAGCGCAGAGTACAAATAGCACTAGGATGACACCATTGTTTTGCATGCGCTGAAGGTGGTCTGAACTTCGATTCCCGTGATATTCAGTTTTGTACTTTTTTTGATGGACCCAGAGAATGCAGACTTTTTTCATCCGATGTCTACTATTTATCTTTTGTGAACTTAATTGACTTGTAAAGACCTTGATTAAAAGTTACTTTTTCTCTTTTTTCACCTTAAAAATGTGACCTACAGCAGCCGCGATTAAATTTTCATTATTGTATAATCACAAGAGCATGTAAAAGTATTGGGGTGTATTGCATAAAAGAAAATCTATCCCACACGGACTATCTGAGATATATATGAATACGTAGATCAATTAGGTACCAAAGTTATTGTATATATTTATGAAAAATTTAAATGTAGACAACAAAGTACACATTAGGGAGTTAATTGTGTTTGTCCATTATGTTTCAAAAAAAAGTATGCCATTTCCATAATTTCATATATGTATCAAAATTGCTGAATTGGCTCTTTTGGTTTTTGGTTCTTGAAACTTTTGTATACCTGAGAAACTAATCAACTAAATTGAGTACAATACACTCGACTTGACTTGTTTTTTTTTTATTACATGAAATCACGTTTTATTAATCAGCCAAACCAAAAATGGATACCCTATTCAATTTCTGTCCATATGTTTTCTTTCTTGACCTCACAATATTGTATAAGTACAAATCACAAATTACAATATTCTCTCAAATTATACTATCATTGAAAATGATGAAAAAATGCATAATGAATTGCTCATTCAACTGTGATACAGCATCTTTCAGAATGTAGTACATATTATTATTTAAGACATATATATTAATCATTGTACAACCTAAAATAATCGGTTACAACTCCAGTTACAGATATCATAGACACTATGAAATGTGAAAGTTGTCATCACTTTTAGAGTTTCAGAAAAATTTTACCTACAAAAATTAGTTTTATAGCTTACAATTATTTTGTTCAGGATGCATTACAAAGTACAAGTACCAAAAAAAATTCGAATTCTTTTGTTCGACGCCGTAGCGCAGAGTACAAATAGCACTAGGATGACACCATTGTTTTGCATGCGCTGAAGGAGGTCTGAACTTCGATTCCCGTGGTATTCAGTTTTGTACTTTTGTTTTGATGGACCCAGTTATTATTTTTAGCATTTGATTAGTTGATCTTTGATTAGCTATTCAAACTCGTCAATATACAATATACCTAAGTAAATCAGAATTAACATGACACTAAATTCTGCCGATTAGTGTACTCTGTTTGGTTTTTTTTCATCAAACCCCAATCGCAGAACACCTGTGAACGCTCTTAATCTATCGTAACTAAGTTGATGATAATCATAATTATCTTTTCATCGTATGTGGTTATACGTATCCTATGTCCTCTGAAATTTGATAAAAAAATAATCCATATCCGTATTTTGTGTATTTTATGGTAAATTCAGTGGGGAAAATATGGTTGAAAAAACAAACAAAACTATATTTGGGAGACAGTTTTTGTATATATTATGGATTATATGGTGTATGAACATACATGGAATGTGGAATGATGACAAGTTTCTTGCTTCTACTGGACAAGAATTATGAATTATTATTTATGACCTACTCTTAGTTTTGAAGGTGGAAGCAGTTTAAAATCCAGTACTTTTGAGCAGGATACAAATTTATAATATAGTGCTTCCAAAACCCAAATCTTATTTGCATTCCAAGTCCTATAATATTATGGTACAAACATGGAACTTCAGTGCTACATAAGAAATGATGGACATGTACTGTGTAGAAGCTCCATTATCTATCACCTTTGCATTACACTCTGTATTCTGTATTGACTAAAGTGTATATAATAATATGCATAATCCATTCATAAAAAACGAAAATCCTCCTCTTTATACATTCTTACATTACGAAATATGAAATATATGGAGTGAGAGTAAAAGTATAATAGTTTCATGGATAAAGCTATTATGGAAAATGAATAATGAGCCTATCCACAATATTGAATGCACAACAAATTATTAAAATGATAAAATGATACGTGTGTGTTATCATGAACCTCAGATTATCTCTAGATACATTTGTTATGCATGCGTTTTTATTTTTGGGAGTTGTACTATTAAAACATGATAATATAATGTAATTTATTAAAACATCAGCACTTCATTGATTTTAGACTTTAGAATTTTGGACAATTTTTTTGCGTGCTGCACACTGCACACACAGTGTGTACTGCAAAAACGACCATGTGCCATGATCTACAATGTACACGATGCGAAAGATGTAGATGGAAATGTACAAAAAAAACTGAGAACTGAGAGTGTAGATTAAGAAAAACTAACATGACCATTTTCATATCATACCTTTTCCAAGCCAAGACTTTTAGTGAATTGAGACTACAGACTGAGTGCAAAACCTTTGCATTTTTCCCATCCATACATACTACATAGTATGCATACAATATATTATAGTAAGTATAAGCAACAGGCAACATGATCTAATCGCAATTTTTGTCTTGATGCTTGAAAAAATAAATCTGTATCTACACATTAATGATAAAATAAAATGTAGGTATCTAGTATCTACATAAAGAGAATATTATGTGATACAGAAACTACACACTGACACAAAAACATGATTTTTGCACAATAGAAAAAAAGAAGCTCTTTACAACTACTACCACTATTACTTTTTCTTCTTCTTTTTACTTACTTCTTGTACAGAACACGAACCTCAAATCTCAAAGGAACAACGAGAATAACAACAAGAAAATAATATAACATTTATGCATACATCAGTTCCAAATAAAGGCAGAGAAATTTCTCCGTTTGTCGCCTCTCGTTTCCTTTTATGCTACATATGACAGAGTTTCCTGTCGTTTGGTGGTTGGTTGGCTGGCTGATGGCTGACGTGAAGATCTTCACATGCAATTACCATTATACACATGATTGTGATGATGATGATAATGTGGTTTTAGATATTTTTGTTTTTATAATAATATAATATTATTATTCTCCATCAAGCACCAACTTCCATCTTCCATCTTCCACCAACCACTATCCACAGCATTATGTTTAAAATGACTAAATAAACATAATTACACTACTTTTTTCATTTCCATTCGTATTATGTAAATTATACTGTTGCAAGTCGCAAGATACCTACAAGGTTTTCAACCCAAAATACACACATTTACATTAAAATCTAGGCTCTAGACTCTAGACACTAAAAAACACTAAAAGCTAAAACATTTTCCCATTTTTTCTTGGTTTTTTTTTCATTGCAAAAAATTTGCCTGACCACAAAAATGGAGAATACAACAATAGCCCATAATATAGCGTACGGAAATTAACATGAACTTGGAACTTGGACGTGGACATGAACATGAACATGAGCATGAAAATTGAGCACGTATTTATACATCATACATTTATAAAGTATACATTGTAAATTCTACATACATTAAGCATTGAGCACATGTAATATTATGCAAAAATTTGCATTCGGAATTACACTAATATAGACACTGTAGTATCCCACCCATGTCAAGCAATCATTACGTTTGAATAGGTATACAATACACAATGCACAATACAAAATACACAATGAAGAACACAAAACTCCACATACCATTTCATTTCGCATTTCAGCATCAACATCAACATCTCCAATCTACAATCTACGATACCTTTTAAATTCCATGATTATGTTTCTCATCATCTTCAAGTTTATCCTGGTCCATTTTCTCTGCATGGTATGGCGTGGCATGGGAATGAAATGAAATTACACACACAAGATGAGATCTTTAATCTGTAATTTAACAAGTAACAACGAGTAACACTATTAAATTCTGCATACCTTTTAGTTGGTTTCATTTCGTTCCGTTTGGAGTTGAGACTTGACATTACGAATTTACGAGATGCGAGACAACACAATACACAATACATTTGGATACAAATGAAATGCAATTCCTCGTTATTCCACTCCTAGTTTCTAATTCCTCATTCCTTACCATCAAGAAAATATATAGTCTGGCTCAAGTTGATCACTATACACTATGCATGTACTCTATACTTTATATAGATTATAGATACCAGATACATATGTATAGTATGTTGTGGTAGAATTAGTTACTCACGCACAATGAATGAAAAGGAGAGTACGGCATACCGCGATGAGATGAGACGAGACGAGAAATACTAAGAATAAATGCTATTAACTATTATGTAATGATGATTGTATGAAGATTTCCTGAAGGTTTGAAGTTTGGAGCTTGTAGCTTGTAGCTTATAGCTTGTAGCTTGGAAAAACAAAAACAACAATCAACGAGACAATAAAACTTCCCGAGATTCTAGATCCTAGATTCCACAAGCTCAGTATGCATAATATTCTGTGTCTGGTGTGCATACTGTGTATTGTACATTGTACATATGTATTATTTGACCATCAGTTTCCACGCTCCGGTTTATAATTAAGAATTAACAGCCCATTACATTACGCAAGAGATCCAAAAACTGGAAGATCTAAAATCTAAAATGCAGATAGAAACTTCTAAAATCTACATTTTACGTTATCCGCTGTACGTATAGATGATGCAGATAGCAGATGGTACGAATACTTGATACTTTTGAGATGTTTACTGTATACTGTGTAGTTTTCTTGAATATTGATGTGTTTCCTTCGAGATTCGAGATAATATAGTGACTCTCCTTCAAAAACTCCATGTCGATCGTATGTTGTATATATTGTACATTGTACTTCAATCTGTAACGAGTACGGAGTATAGTGCCGCTGTATCTGATTCTTCATTCTAGATTCCACTGTCTACTGGAAAAGTCATCTGGAGGCAAATTTTTGTTACGCTTCCCACAGTGATTTATTTTGTATTGTCCATGATCCATGCAGCGCTTTGGTCTCATCTGCATTGTTATTATCGTTACGTGTACGTATTTAATCTGTACTCTGTAGTACTGTACGTACATTGGAATTTGCTGTTGAAGAACTAAAAGTTGAGAAGATATATAGGTGAGGACTGAGGACACTGGAAGAATTTTTTCACCTGTTCTCTTCCCACTCCCATCTTCAAAATCATCAAAAATCTTTTAAGGAAGGATGAATGCTGTACAAATGTCTAAAGTGTAGAGTCTCATAAACCAAAATCATAGTAGAATCTCAGTCGAATTTATAATATATATGTATATATATACATACTTCAGCATTCTTCATTCATAGCTTCCCATTTCATTCTATTTATTTTCAGTTTTGGATTTGAATTTTGAAGGTTGGCTTCTACTTAACTTTTAACATAAAACAATCATATTTTGTATTTATCTGTATTTCATACCTCTCATAAAAACAAAACAAAAGAGGAAGAAAAGGAAATCAATAAAAAATACTGTCACTGCTCTCTCTCTCTCCTATTAAACTTATTCGTTATGTGAGGTATTTCCTTTTTAAATGAAGATCGTAAAAAAATATTTAACCATGAAAAAAATGGTAAAGATGCAAAATGAATAATATAATACTTTAATACGATTTATAATATAATACTTACAATTATTTACAATGATAATGATGCTATTATTTCACGTCTTGTTTTAGAGATACTATAAAGACTAAAGACTTTAAAATATAAATTAAAAGTTTCCTTCCAATTTCTAATATATTATGCATGCGCCATATCCATTCTCTGTATAATGTATAATATATTTTATTATGTATCCTCTTCTCCTCTCTATGTATCTTCAATCTTCCTCTGTGATATATGAAGTATGAAATATGAAATGTGAAGGAAAAGAAGAAAGGAGCTTGAGGTTACATGTTCATTATAAATTATAATAATATGCACAAAAATAATAATCATCATAATAACATTTACCCTTTACCCAGACTCCGTACTGCATACTCCATACGCTGTGCTTTTTAAAACACAAAAAATATTATGGTAGTTGACTTATTAAGTGCAAATTTAACTTGCATGAGCTCTCATAAAATATAATAATATTATGTACAGATGCATGCAGAGTAGTAAAGCTGTATGCTGTGTGTTGTACTTATGTTGTATGTAGCGTGTAGTGTGTTTTGTATAAGACTTTTCATAAAAATTCAACCTGAAGCTTAATACACGCTTCTTATTTCGTTCTTCCTTTATACATTATAAATTATAAATAATAATAATCTACTTATTTCTGTACCTGTGTTTCATATCATGTCAGAAATTGGTTCTTCTCTGAAGACTAAAAACATGTGTGTACATCAATGCTAAATATATTAGCTAAAGGCTAGTATTATTATTTATTATGTATTATGGCAGTCATACCGAACAGAAATAGAAAGAGCGACGAGAAAAATGTATGCATCAGTCTAATTCGAAACGTAGACTCATTTTCAATTTTCAATTCATAGGTACATAGCAGATACTATAATATTATATACCGTAAAAGACCAAATAGTAGACCATGGTCTACTAGCGTAAATCTATGAAAAATCTATGACTTTTCCCATAAGA
>JAQGBH010005805.1:0-13610 GCA_034698265.1 Sminthurinus aureus | reverse complement strand
TACACCAATAGGAACGATTTGAGGGGGTGTCGCTTTAATTTTTCGAAGTTTGTTGTAAAATGGCGAGCCCTACTGTAGACTGTAGAATGTAGAGACAGTGGACGGTCTTTTGTAAAAGTACATCGGTACACTGCACATTGCTCAGTGCACAGCGGACAGTTTACGTACTTGCTTTCCTCCTTGTCTTCTTCTTACGTCGTTCGACGTTCCTCGACGCTCCTGTCATACAATTCACACAGTCATTGTACTTTTTTTCTCGCCGATCCTGTTATGATATAAAGCAATATCGTATAATATCATGTCATATCGTTTGAGCTGGTATGATAGGATACGATATGGTATGAGATTATATGAGATGGTATGGTTATCGATAACGTGGGGAAAGGAACCAGTTTAAACTGCACCAAGTATGTATACAGTGTATACACACAGCGGATGTGGAAAGTACCTTTGCACATTACACACTACACACTGCACACATATACATCTTTGCCGTGCCTTTGCTATTATATTTTTCTTTACCTCTTCTCCATTCTCCACTACTTTTCTTTCCCCTTTTTTTCAATTCAATGTCTTTTCCCCTCTCCACTCTCCATTCTCCATACTCCATACAGATATTCCATTTCATTTCGTATTCTGCATTCTTTTTACGTATAGGACTGTTTTGAGTTTCGAGTTTTGAGAGCTTTCAAAACACTTATTTTCATTTTTATAACTACTCGAATACTCGCACATTCAACATTCAATATGTTTTGCTTTCACATTTGTATGTGAAAGAGGTTACATATCACTTTACTTTACAATCGAATTGTTTTCTTCTCCCACTTGGACGTTTCTGTCTCCTTTCATTCTTTCCTTGTACTCTTTACATTCTATATTCTACAGTCTAGTTTCATTTCTGTTCCTTCCTTGTTTTTGACGTATCGGTATCGCTCACCGGTCTTTCAAATCAAAAACCCAAGGAAAAGTTATGAAACATGTTCAATGTCCAATGCTCAATGCTCAATGCTCAATGTACATGATACACATGACAGAAGACGAAGGACATTCACTCACTGTACAATGTACAATGTAAACGATACGGTACACACTGTGTAATGTGTATTGTATATTGTACATTGTATGTTGCAAGCCCATCCGTC
Organism: Sminthurinus aureus; assembly: GCA_034698265.1. Classification (NCBI taxonomy): domain Eukaryota; kingdom Metazoa; phylum Arthropoda; class Collembola; order Symphypleona; family Katiannidae; genus Sminthurinus; species Sminthurinus aureus. The sequence continues at coordinate 12,468 of JAQGBH010005805.1, read as the reverse complement.
TTTGTGTATGAAACTGAGAAGCAGGAAATACTCCTGAACTCCTGGAACTTCTGAAACTTCTGAAGCTGCTATGAGCCAAAATCCAAAACCAAGTGTTTGAAAAACAGGAAGAGGAACTGAATCATGCAGTGTGCGCACACTTTATCCAGATTATTGTTATTATTATTACTACAGCCATTTGTGTGCATGTACATTGTATGTTGTACATTGTACATGTTTATGTCACCCGATACGTTGTGATATGACAGACTCACACATATATATATATATATATAATGCTATCCGGACTTGAGTTGGCGAGGGTGTTGGATTGCACATTTTACTGCGTTGACTTGAATCGGATTTTTGTCTTATTTTACATAGGCCGCGTACATAGGCTGCTCCCCTTTTCCCGTTTATTCGTAAATTCGTATTTTGTTTCAAGAAGGCATCTCAAAATACGCAGTACGCATTTCATGTACAAAGTATTCTATACGTTCTCTCTAAAGAGCTTGTATATAATATATATTATAATCTGCATTTTTCTAGGGACGCGAAAGACAGTGACAGAAAAAAGAGAGACAACTCCATTAAATTCAATTGACTAGACACAAGACAGTGACACTAAATACATGGATACAGATACTCCTTCTAGGAAGACGAAAGCGAAAGCGTAGACGATAATTCATTCCATTCGAGTCAATTCCCAAATTCAAAATATAGACGTAGAAAGGAGAGCGCGTTGATGTTGATGAGATGAGCAGAGCAACAGACAGATACAGAGTAACCGCCTTTCCCCTTTTTTCTCCCCTCTTAATCTTTGTATCAGTTTGTACAGTGTACAGTATACAATGTGTGCAGTGCGATAATACGTAATATGTAGTATGTACAATGTACAATGTACAAACTAAAGTATATAAGCTATAAAACTCTTCTGTTTATAATATATAGTGCACTTGCCCTTGTTCCTTAAACTGTTATTATTTCTACCACTTAAATTATTAGCATTCGGCAAGAGACGAGGAAAGCCAAAGAGAGAAGAGCAGAGAAGAGCAGAGACGAGACGGTAGTGCAATAAATGAACTAAATGTTGATGTAGATGGTGCATAGATGTGAAAGTGGAGAGTGGAAATGTTGGTGCAAGTGGGAAAAGGCAAGGCAAGGCAAGTCAAGAAAAGGAGCATTGAAAGAAAAAAATATCGACCACAACCCACTGTAAAAGAGAGAACCAGAACCAGAACGAGTACGAGTTCGAGTTGTAGAATGAGAATGAGCACTCGAGTTGAGTTTGGTGGTAATAATTCCTATTTTGTCTTATCATACTCTGCTAACTCCTCGTTTTCCTTTCTACTATCCACTATCTATCTGCTATCTCCCATCTATCTATCTACTCGCTACCCGCTATTGGTAAAAGTAGTAGTAGTAGTAGCCTATTAAGACAATTCGCAGTAGAATCTTCCAATTTATACCGGTATTAAGAGGATACACTCCACTTTCTCCTTGTAGTTAGTAGTTAGTTAGTAGTGCACTTTCAACTGTATGTGTGTATCCGAGATTATACTGATACTGTGTCCTGTGTGCTGTGCATCCAGAATCTAGAATCTAGAATCTAGAATCCAGACATATGGAACATGTACAATGTACACTGCAGACTGTAGACGTAAATTACTATACAGTACCGGTAGTAAAGCCCCTACTCCACACACATTTACACCATGCATTATACATTGTCAAGACTTGGTTCTGTGTTTTCTCCGTTCATTCAATAAATTGAAAATTCTCAGCCACCAGCCACACGAAACCAAGTCTAACAGCCAAGTGTTTAGCCACTCAGTTCAGATTGCTAGCCCAATTCAATGCCACACCATTGCAGACTGAACTAGGCCAAAGTTAGACTAGAAATTGGAAAAGTAACAGTGTAGAAACTAAAAAAGAAGAAGAGGCTCCAACTTAAACCCAAGTGGGGACTTGACGCGCTTTCATACAGATATAAATTATCAGCTCAATCTAACTTGAAAAACTCTAGCTCTAACTCCTGTTCCAAGTCCAAGTCTAAATCCAAATCTAACTCTAAAGTCCAAAGTCCAAACTCTAACTTAAATCTACAGTTTGTATGTGATTCTAGAATCTAGATTCTACCTATGAAATTGGTATTGGGTGCATTTTCACTACACTTTATATTATGTACAATATGATAGTTGCGGATGTAATACGAAAGAGAAAAGAGGCATTTGGTATTTTATTCAGAGACTGTAGACCGTAGACTGTAGATTGCGGATGTGCATGCACCCACCCATTACGAGCTAATGGTGAACGGTTAATACTGCTGTAGAATCTAATGTCGGTTCCTGCAAGTAAATAGTGGATTTGGGGTTTGAAAGTTAGAGTGAAATTTCTTTTTCTGGTTTTTTCATCTATCCCATTTTCATTTCCTCCCTGCGACCCAAACCAAACTGAACTGAACTGAACGATAAAAGCCAAAGCCAATGCAAATGCCGACTACTCCAACACTACACTGCATTTTCCGGAAACGAAACGGAATGAAATGATTTTGAACAGATATACATGTAGAGTGAGATAGACTTAGACTATCCCAATGCATTTTGTGTTTTTATTTTTTATTTGTTATTTGTAATTTGTAGATAGTCCTACTCGCAGTTGTTTTCTACATCAAATCTAGTTAATCATGTGACATTGCTCACTCTTCTGCTGTTTTATTTATGTACAATGTGTAAAGTATAATGTATGTCCGTTCTTTATATTTAGGAAAAATTCTAAACATGTACAATGAGCATGGAGAATGAACTCTGCTCGGGATTTGGGATATTTTGGACAAACAAAAAGGAATAAAAACCAATTTGCGTGATTGTGATTGTCACAAAGTCAATTCAAATGACAAAGACGAGGAATAAAGAGAAAACGATTCTTTTTTCTCACCCCCGCATTTGGGCTCTCATTCTAATTCGAATGAAATTCCAATTCCAATTCTCGTTCTTGTTGTCCTTCTTGTTATCGTTTCTCACCCTGATCATGGACTAATTGATACACATTATACACTCTCCTTGATTAACTCTCCAGAGACAGAAGGACAGAGAGAGAAAATAAATAAATATACTTATCATGCACAATGTGCGTAATACAAAGTACAAAGTACAAGCGGAGCGAGGCCCAACTCACAACTCACAACTGGGAAAAATCAGTCACCCCTCCTCATTTTCGCACCCTCGTTTTCCTTCATCCAGCTGTCCTACGGCGATACAAATTTTATATATACAATTGTCATTGCATCGGCAAGTCAGATAGGAGATCCGATTATACCGTCAGCCGTAACGGAAAACATGCACTGATGCATAAAAAGGCCAGTCTATATTTCTCTCGTACAACTCGCCACACGCTACTGATATTATTATTATTAGTCCAATAATATATTTGACTTGTGTTGTTTGTTCAAACAAGAATACAAAATACAATCGAAAATCGAAAGGACAAGAGTTGTGACTTTTTGACTTGCACACAAAAGTATTTGTACAGTCTACAATATCCAGAGTATTGGCTATTAACATTTGACATGGAGTTTGTAACGCACAAAGAAAACTTTGATGCGTCTAGAATCTAGAATCTAGCATCTAGGTTCTAGATTCTAAATTCTAAAGAGATACACGTGTATCGGTTATATGATTGTACGAACAGACGAGAACAAGCTACAAGCATTCAGAGAATAACGAGCAAAGAGCAATAAAAATCCGACCCTGAGAATAAAATTTAATTTGATGAGGTGTTTTTAATTGAATTCAATCCACATGCATCTTTGATGCGTGCACTTGACTCAATTGATATTTTCTCCCCTCTTGCTCCGTTCCCTTTGTTCTCTATTCTCTATTCTCTAGTTTCTATCTTATCCTTGTCATTTGCATTTGTACCACCATTTCTATGTATTTGTCATGTCTGTCGTATGTCGAATCACACGGCGTTGCTAATGACAATGACAATCCCAATGAAAATTAAAATGATGATGATGAGCAAGAGCAGCAGTACGGAGTACAACGGCTTTGGCTAATATAGCTAAAGCCGTTTAGAATGAACTCAGTGAACTACAATGAGATGAAGAGGGCTAAAAGGCACATGTTGGAAATTAAAAACATCAAGTGAACTAAAATCCCCTCTTTTTATCCTAATACTTTGAGTTTTGTATTTTGTGTTTTGTGTTTTGAGTTTTGAGTTTTGAGTTTTGTCATCCGCTAAACTTCCATCGTCATTGTTTGTGTGTATTCTCTACTTTTCAATGACTTAATTGGGATCGTTTTGTTTTGTTTTGGGGAGTTTAGAGTTTACATTTTTTGTTTATGTTTATACCTGATTTTACTATAGAATTTAGAGTTTCAAATGTATGTAAAACTTACAGCCACGAGGCATTTTGAATGTTGAATGTTGAATTTTGAATTGAGAGTGAAAATCAGGCTAATTTAAGAATGCATTTCTTGTCATCTTTTATGCAGTACTTTTACTACCTATGGCTTTTTACTTTTCAACACATCCTTAGTTTTTTTAAGTGCGTTTATAATTTTGACATACTAAACTTTCCTTTTAACTACAGTCATCAGTCGGAGTGGTTTGCAACAGATTTAAAACTCTTGAATCTAGATTGCAGAGGTCAGACTCTAGACTCTAGACTCTAGACTAAAAATAAAATAATGTGTACAGTGTACACTATACACTCTAAATTCTCCATACTTCATACTTTATAGTTCATACAGCGTTTTCTGGAGAAAGTACCACAATAAATGTGGATTGTTTTTCCTGTGTTCTTTCTAGTTTCTTCCCTCTGGCTGTTTTCCCTTTGAATGAACAGAAATTGCAAGACACGCAGCATCACATCACAACACCGGTTGGATGATAACAACAGTCAGAGCCAGAACAGTAACAAGAACGGTTATGTTGAAATGCAGAAACGGTGAAACGTTGAGCCGTTTTTGGTGCTGTTCAAACATCTTTTATATCAAATTGTTTTTCTGGGTTCTGAATGCTGCATTCTAGATTCTAGAATCTAGGTTCAGGTTGTAGATTCTGAATTCTGGATTCTGGACTCGTAGCTCATTGAAAAAGAGTGGGAGTAGGAGTAAGAATGAGGAAATGTTGGAGTGTACGTGCATATAAATATGAGATAATATGAGCGAGTGGGAGAATTACGATGAGGATTGGAGTGCGGAGTGTGGAGACGAGCTAAGACTGGTCGGCTCGTTGGTTTTTGGTTGTACCTTGTACATTGTACGCTGTACGCTGTGCGTTGTACGCTGAATGAAATGGAATAGAATGGAACAGAATGGGATGGAATATAGAATAGAGAGAATTTTAATATATATGGAAACACTCAAGTGCCTCAGGTGCGTACCATAGCTGTTTTTAGCACATCACTCCCACAAAAACCAAGAAGAAGACAAGAGTCACACAGGCCAAGTAAAGGGAAAAGAGTGAAGAGAAAGTAAATTCTGAACGGTGCAAGTACGTCTACTCTGTACTCGTGGTAAAGAAGACCAAGATGAAACAAAGACGATGAAATCCAGAATCTAGAATCTAGAATCCAGAGACTGTAAGAGTTGAAAATTTCTTTGTAATGCATATGCAATGCACGACGTACAATGTGGTACAATATGGTGTACGGAAGTATGGTGAAGAAGACGGACTTGTGAGCGGTCTGAGCGGAGAGAGAATATTCTAAATTTAATGTTAATGTGTAAATGAAAGTTTGTTTAATGTCTGTACCGTTCCTGTGTGAGTATGAGTATGAGTATGAGTATGTGTATGTGTATGTGCATTGTGCATAAGTATGGAATGAAAATAAACACCTTGGAAAAATACACTGAACATTGAAGGAAGGAAAGGATGTGAAAGTCAAATTTGAAATGTAAAATACACACACACAACCATCTACAATCTAGTGAGTTTTATACATTGTACATTGTACGTACTTTTTTTTGCTGCTCCTCCGTCCCGTTTTCCCTCTTACGTTCAACTTGAACTTTCAACGTTTACACTTTCTCCTGTTTCACTTTTAGTTTTCTAGTTAGTTGTAGTTTGTCGTTACTCGCTCCCGTTGTGAAATATATTTTTTGAGGCAGAGTTGAGTCTCGAGTCAACTTGACTCAACTCGGTTCAACTTCACTCAACACAACACGGCACTGCACTACACCACACAGTAACACTGCACTCAGCACAATTTGCTCAAAAGAGAGCAAAAACTCGGTAAAATAATTGAATACTTTCTTGCCCTTACGCTTTATTCTATTCTTTCTTTGATACTGTTGCTGTTTGTTGTTGTTGGATCTCTGACATTTATTCTGTATGCCTTATCCTGTATTTTGCAAGCATTTGTTTTAATAATAATTGTTCCTTTAGCAAAAAAACACAATATTTTTTTCACTCTCCCAAAATTTCTTCTGCTTTGTTTGTTTATTTGTTTGTGTCACCAAACATCAAACAGGAAACAAGAAACTACACCCGGCACTAGAAAAGCTGAAGAAGAAAAGAAGGAATTCACTTTTTTGAATTTGAATTTCAACACTTGCCGCAGTAGTTGTAATAAAAAAGAGACAATATTCCAAGATATATATTTTTAAGCTTGCAGAAAAATTACACAGTTATTAACAAAGTTGGAAATTGCCGAGCCAAACAGAGCAGAGCTGAGCTAAGCTGAGCTGAGCTAAGCAGAGTAGGCAAACAGGATGAAAATGTACACAATAGGGCAAATGCTTTAATTTAATGTGGTGGAGAGGAGATTCATATTGCGTGTACTGCACTGAACCAGGTCAACACTCAACTGACTGAGGAAAACTGTTCTAGGAGGAAAATTGCAACGAGAGCCGCAGTATACTCGCTCACTCACTTACACACTGCTCTTTCACTGGGTAGGTATATTCAGCCCTATGCTTTTCCAGTAGACTCGACTAACCCGAAAATGAAAACGAGCGAGGAAAGGAAATTCATATGCCGTCCAGGGTGGAGAGTGTAGATTGTAGAGTGTAGACTTGAGAGTGTAGAGTAGAGAATAGAACAGAAAACAGAGAGTAGAGTATAGAGAGGGAAAGAAATGAAAAAAGAAAGGAAGAAAGAAAGTGAGAGAGAAAGGGAGATGTAGGATGTGCATAGGTACAACAATACCCCGTGTATATACCGAAATGTACCGCTAGATGCTAGATACACAGAGATTGTGCACCGTATATTCTACACTCTACACTCTACATTGTACATGTATGCATGCGGATTAAAAACATAAGAGCGGCGCAAACTCGGAGAATAAACACACTCCAATACGAGCCTGTGCATTGTCTAGATTCTAGATTCTAGATGTTAGCTGTTAGCTGTTCGCTGTTTGCTGTTAGCTACACACTACACACTGAATCCATCCATAACCGTACCCACATGTGGATATGTAATATGTTTCTCTGTATTTGTAGTTTGAGCATAGATATTCGTATGTGTGGAGTTGGTAACTTTTCTATTTTCTACTTTCCACTTTCCACATAGCTTACCATCCCGATTCGGATTCCAATTCCGACAATGCCAATGCCAATGCTGTATTACAATGAAATGCCCTTACGTTTCATCCATGGAAAAAAAGAAGAGAGAGAAAACCCCGAGAAGGAGAAAGAGAAAGGAAAAGGAAAAGAAAGAAGACAAAAAAACAGCAAACTGGTAACTGGTAAAAAAATAAAAATACAACCCATAGCTCGTAGCTCGTAGTTCGTTTGTAGACAGGGATATATGGTACATAGATTCACGTGGAACTACGCGTTGATACTGCACATAGAAGGATACAATGCCGACTGCAAAATAGCTACAAAATATAAAATACAAAATAGTGACTACTGACTACAGAAGAGGTAACACAGAGCAAAGGGCTAGTTATTGTAATGTCAAAAGCCTTTTACGTGCATATTTGTGCTAGATACATCATACAGGGTATTTTGGTGATATATTTGCTTTCTTCACTTTTTGCTACACTCTATACTCTAAACTCTAAACTCTACACTCTACACTTTGACTTTAGTTTTTTCTTTCTTTCTTTTCTTCCCTTTTTTGCCGTACCTTGTGCTTACGTTGTGGGTTGTGGCTAACAATTTAATGTAAAAGTCAAATGTTTTTTGATGACTCAAATAGAAAGTAGACAGGAGGACCGAGACCGAGATGAAGAATGAAGAACAAAGTGGAGGAGGAGGAGGAGGTTCTACCTGGAACATTTTGCAAATTGACCAATTTTGAAAAACCTCTTGTACACAATACACACACATACACATCCACATAGATGATATTATAGTCATCTAGAATGTATAATGTAGAATGTAGAATAAATGGAACAATTTGAGTTTTCTTTCTTTTATTTTCCATACAGTTTCTTATAGACATCGAGCTGGATAGAAATTTAAAACTACAAAATGAAATGAAGTACAAGACATTTTGTGGTTCATTTGTACACGGTACGCTGTACGCTGTATATTGTACATTATACATCCAAAAATATTTATAATACGCAGTTTATAATGTATACGTGTAATGTGTGTACTAAATTTTTTTGCCATTGTTTACCTTTACAATTTTCCACTTTTCTCCTTTTTATTTTCTTCCTTGTTTTCCCCCTTTCTATTATTATAAATTATAAGAGTTATTACTACATTCTACTAGTATTAAATTCCTTACCTTATGACTTTATTTTCTTTACAGCTTTTTTCTTCCATGTCTTCTGTTTTATTTCCCGTGTACAATGTACAATGTTCAGTGTGCAAAGCACCGAGCCTTGTTTCCATATATTTTCATCTAAAGTATCTACCCTAGGAAAGGTAACAGCAATGTTTTGAAAGTAATAGATAATGGATAGGTAGATAGTAGATGTCAGTAGTTAGGAAAACAGCAAGTAGGTATAGATACTTGGTTGTGTTGTCTGTTGTCTTGTATTGGGTTTTCTTGACTCTGGATTTTTTCTCAACCCCGAGTTAAGATATCAAATGTCAAAGAGCAATACAAAACCTACAGCCTATCTTCACCGGCATTATGTATAATGTATTATGTATTTATACAGTGTACAATATACAATGTGACCAAACGACAGTGAATAAATGAAAGTAAATATGATAAAATACCATTGTATTATTCATGCTTATTTGCTGGTTAAATATGGTGAATGGTGAATTATAGGGCTCCAAGTTCAGTTGTCTCAGGTCTCAGGTTTAGTTAGATGTTAGATTATTACCCTGTTATTTACCCTCCCACGATCATGTGCATACATATATGTAAAATAATATACGTGTATTTTGTACTTTCCCGACCCGTGAGCTCATATAAAAGGAGAAATGTAGCCGAAAAAGCTGTTTATATTAATGAAATGTCCATTTCGAACTATGGTATTATCTATTATCTAGCGTCTAGAATCTAGCATCTAGCATGGATGTTATAAATATCATAATCATATTGTTTTCTGAAATTGACTTTGTAGTTTGTAGGCACAATAAAAAATAAAGAAAGCGGAAATATTTTGATACTTAAGACTAAGGATGAATAGTTTTTTCAACCACAAAAAATTTTGTTCCCAAGTTTTGTACATGATATTTTAAAGGTATAAGGTTTTTTTTCAAAATTCCAATTTATTCAGCTCGTTGGTTAGAATTTTGGAGCGTTGAAAATTTAAGTAGAAATATGTAAACTGACATAATATATTATAAAACCGTTAGTATGACGTACAATCTGTAATAGATGTTCAATCAAAAACCAAAGGAATTATGGAATATGAAGACTGATGGTGAACTGAAGGCTACTTGCTGACACGAGTCTTTAAAACCCGAGAGCTATCAAGTACGTATAGTTTGTTACATTTGAGCTTTGAGCGTGGCTTCATCAGTTAATTGAACTCAATAATTCATGTTTGTATAATTGCTCCGTACGGTGAATATTTCCATTAAACTGGCGTATGTACAACGTGTATATTTTACATATGCAGTTGAATTACATCCATGTATAATCTTTGTAGATAAAGGTACTGGACAATTCTTACTGGACATACGTTTGACATTGACAATGACGAAAGGAATAAAAATATAAACTGTCCAGTTTCCAATCATTTACCATTAAAATGTCAAACTCGATACAGAAAACAGTACTTGTTTCATTCATGAAATGACGTTTTCTCCGTCCTTACTACATATTTATGTAATTTAAGAGAGTTTGACGGGATCATAATTGACTTATTTTGATGACAAATTATTGATTATTGATATTTGATATTTGGACTTTTGTTCAATGACAACTGAAAACTGACGGCAAAGAACATTTTCAACGTGAGCAATCAGTATTTATAATATCAAAATGTCATACGTCTTACATAGCAATGTACGCAATACAAAGAAGTTTCAGTACACAAAATATGTGTATAATATACATATCTATATCCAGACCTCACAGGCAGTAGGCAGTAAAACAAATAAAGCTACAAAGTATTACGTTTGACGTTCGAGTGGTCAATATATTTGGAAGTACAATATATTCACAGTAAACTTTTCCATCCTTGTTTAATATTCATTTAATTTTCATGATTATTTAAAATTTAAATGCACTATTCAAATTCAGCTCCAGAACATTACAGATTATTCATTATAATTTATTTACAAATATGCACCTCCAGGTTCCAGTACAGTTCTGCTTTGCCAAGTTTCAAGTTTTACAATTTACAATAAAATTAAAAATTTTTGCATCCATCATCCATCGATCGTTGTACAGAAATACAAAAAATGGTGAGAAAATTATCAGAAAGCTCACTCTTTTTGTGTAAGGTTGAAAAACAAAAAAAGAAAAAAATATTTACAATATACATGCAACATACAACAAATTGTTCCGTTTTTCTGCTTTACTTGAACAACTAAGGATAATTTCATCCAAATATTTCAGTATTTCAGTTGTGTGCCCTACGTACAAAGTAAGGAATAAGATTTTTTTCTTGCATCAAGAACATTGTATCATAAAAATAGGGTTAAAATAATATTCCCATATGTATATTTATGATTTCAATCCTGCGTATACATGAACGTTGTAATTTTCTACGTAGATAACAACAACCATCATAAATGGCCTAGAAATTGAAGCTCAAAGCTTAAAATCCAGAATCCAGAATACATTTTGACTTTAAATTTATAAAATAGTACACGTAATTCTACAGGGAAGTGTCCAAGTACAAACTACCAACAAGCAGCAGATGCACTTCCATAATCTCAATCCCTGTAAATATTTTGTATATTGTACATATGGACATCATATTGTGTATTATGTATCATGTATAAAGTGTAAGCATATATAAATTATACATGATAATATGAGAATGCATAGATTTTTCCATAGCTATAGGATGTTTATACTTATACTCGGAACTTAACTCAAGCCAAGTAATACGATATAATCCATGTAGAGAATATCTGTATTGTTCCCTTTTGATTTTGTAATATATTCCTTCATAATATATGAAATATAATATTCCGTGATGTACCACGAAGTGATGCAAGATGCAAGTATCCTTATTCCTATTATTATCATTATTTTACATGCACTTCCAGTTTCCAGTACACAACAAGAAAGATGCGCACGCTACAAGCTACAAGCTACAAACTACAAACAGACACACACAAACACGGACAATAAAAAATTGAGATGAAGGGGAGAAAAGTTCGAAGAGCAAGGGCAAGAGTCTGTCCAGGCAGCGGAGAAGAATGAGAAAAGCTGTACTTAAATACAAGAGAGCGAGAACGAGCGAGAGAGAGAGAGGATATTGAATGTATAGAGTGTAGAGTGTACAGTATAAACATTGTGTATAAATTAAAGATGAGCAAGATGAAGGACGCTGAAAAGACCATATTGCTTCCCTGCCTTCATCTTCGTGCAACATTCTATCTCTCTCTCTCTCTCTTTCGCTCTTACTTGTTTCCAATCTCCAATACAATCCAAAAAACATAAGACAGAGAGGAAGAGGCTGAGAGAGCGAGAGGACGCAACACCTAACCTCCTAACTCCATGCAACACCAACAGGTGAAATCTGAAAAAAACTCACAAAAGGGGGATTACAACAAGATGAAGAACATGAAGGTGAAACAGAAAAAAAACATGGTCAGACGTACATATTTTATATATTGTGTGTAGTGTGTAGTTTGAGTGAGAGCAAGTGTACATTATCATTTTGATACAAGATCCAATGCATGAAAAATTTCTCTCCAACTAACACACACACACACACACGGAGAATAAGTTGGAAAATATCTTCATGGAAAATGAACAGTAAAACACGATGAAGCATATACCTGTATTCCTGTGTTGTACGTAGTAAATAAATACATGGCAATACAATATAATCAGAGAATGCAAAAACCCAGGGTTTTTCATTTTTGCTTGGGTAATTGGGTAATTGGGTTTTTACTGGGTTTTTGGGTTTTATGGGTAATTGGGTAATATACCACTGCTCCC
>JAQGBH010005804.1:0-13611 GCA_034698265.1 Sminthurinus aureus | reverse complement strand
TACACAGTTCCCCCGGATTAGACCACAGATGCCCCATTCGTGGGGCATCTGTGGCGTAGCCTGGGGCAACTGTGGTTCAGTTAATTGTGATTAACTGGTTAAAGCTACAAACTTGAGATTTTGCATACATGTTCTCCGAGTAAAATCCTATCGATTGACATCAAAACGTCTCACAAAAAGTCAGTTTTTATGTGTTTTATTTGACGACGAAGGTTGAGATGCCGAAAAATAGACCACAGTTCCCCCGGATAACCCTATATAATATCTCTACTACTATATCTGTATATAGTATATGTTCTATTTTATCTACCCATTACACATTACATATTACATTGTTTCCTCAATGTATTTTGTCTTTTGTGTCTAGTGTCTACTACATAATAATATACTAGGTACATGCGTATTACTTTTAACTTATGTATGTAGTTTTTCGTCCCCTTCAACCTTTCTAGGAAATTCCATTCAAAAACATGGTACATAAAGTATCCGTACATTTCAGAATTATAGACGTAGCGAATAGCTATAAGGATTCATGATTGAAAATTGAAACTGAGGAGGATTTTGTTGTAACTTGTACAATGTCTAACATGTATTTCTGTGTATATATATACATACATGTATTCCTGTTGGCAATATGCTTTTCAAAAGTCCAATCGATAATGATTTTGGAATTTTTATGGCTTTGTTTTCCAAAATCGGCTCCAAGCTCCGAGGTGAAAAAAGGATGACTGACTAATAAAAAAAACAATGACCAATTTCATTGTACTACAAAATTTGAAGGACTATAACCTTGCTTTTTTCTAATGATCCTTCTGAAAGGAAAGTACATTTTTTGTGTATGACGGAAAAGTTCGAGATTTGAAACTACACAAATGAAGAAACAGTTCATGAAAGTCTTTCATCAATTATTTATTCAGTTTGGTCGTAAAATAAACATGACGGAGGAAGTACAATTATAATGTCAAGAGTTTATTGAAACTCATTTAGTGGGGTATCAAGAAATTTTCAGGCTATTTATTTATTCAACGGATCAACTGAATCATTGAAAACTGAAAGCGCGAATGACTTTTTGAAACTGGATTTTTCCACTGTTTCCAGATTCCAGACTCCAGAGTTTTTTCAGTGAATTTAGGTTTTTAGTGTATTCTGATGATTTGATTGTAATAATATTAATTTTTTTCTTTTTTTTTCTTTACAGATTTCTGGAACTGGATGAATTTTTAACAATGAAACTACAGGATAAGGAAAGACTTCACCATTAAAATGGACAACAACAACAACAATCTTCACTCATGGATCAAGAAAATAATCACAATAATTATATTGATATAATGCTTTTAAAAAGAATCAATGTGAACCATTAATTTATTATCTACTTGACTGAGAAAAAGTAGTAGAGGAAGTACATAAAAGAGTCTAAAGAAGGAGGAAGAGAGAAAACTACCTAAACAAAAACTTGAAAATTTAGTGTAGTTGTTAAAAGTTTATTAAAATAGAATTATAAGAAATGAAGAACATGGCAGACAACGAGAAGGTCAAAGTCAAACAGCTAAGATTGACATCAAGAGTGCCGGTTAAGGTCGGCATGACAGATGTCAATGAATGTATAATTTGTCAGTTGTGTAGTGGATACTTGGTGGATGCTACAGCAATCATCGAATGTCAACACACTTGTATGTAACCCAATCTCTTTATTATATATATAAAATGTATTATGATGTTCATAATTAATTATAATGGGTGGTTTTATGCCTTTTGTTGTTGTACATACATATAATACAGTTTCCTTTATTGATTATTTAGGTCTTCTTCATTATATTTTTTATACATCTATGTCATCAATTTTTGTTTCCTAATTTATTGGTTATTGGTGTTTATATTACTTAAAAAGGAGATAGTCATGTTTATCAATTATCGATAAAAATAGTAGTAGTATCATGTTTCATTATATTATTATTATACTTTTAAAACTACTAGGTTTCCTGATGATCATAAAAAACCTACTATCAAAACTATAAAATATATTATTGTAAATTGTAATACATAATTTGTAAACAATCTTGTTCTTTTTTATGTTTGTTTAGTTTGCAAGTCGTGTATATTGAAGTATCTGGAGAGAAATAGTTACTGTCCAATTTGTGATGTACAACTAAATGAAGCAAAACCACATTTGAGTCTCAGGTAAGACAATTATTTGGTTATTATTATATTATGTTGTCTGGATGTATCAGAGTAATCAGTACAGAGTACAGAACATGCTCCATTTTCCTTTAAAAAAACTTGTTTCTTTTTTCCCTTCTTCGATTTATCTCATGATACTTGTTAGTGATCGGATGAATGATTTGGATTTGGGATACTCTCTGTCAACAAAATAAAGGGGAAAAAATGTAGCACTATAGTGGTATAAAAGAAACAAGAGAGAATATTATACAGACTGTAAAGTTTTTTTTTCTAAATAGTAAATAGTAAATAACAATAATCATAGTAGTAGTATAGTAGCATCATGGTATACTTGAGGTTCCTGATTTTATTGCACAATTGAGGGTAAAAAGGTAGTATTGGACGTCGGAGAACTTATGGAGTAAAAAAGATGTAGGAAATCAGTATATTAGTAAGCTTTTTTTCCTTTGTAGTATGTACAACAAACTGCTTGGTCTTAAAAAGAAATAGAGAAATAAATATGTACATAAAAAAATAATAGTAAGCCGGATTAAAAAAGCTAGTATATAAACAGCATATATAATATATTTCAAGTTTGTTGTGGAAGTGTGTAAAAAAGGAAGGAAAAGGAAAGTGTAGTTGTAGAAAAGGATCCAGAACGTGCCACCTTTAAGTCTTTTGAGTTGGAAGTATAATAATGGTCGAGTAACCAAACCAATAGTTCTAATCAAGGTGGTGGCCACTACCTAATGATAGCAAGAGGAATCCGACCAAAGACCTTTCCCTTTTTTTGACCCATCTTTTTTCTTTTATAATCATCATCATAATATATACTAATAAAAGTACTACTGCTTCAACGTGGAAAATGTATTATAATAATAATAATTGATTTGTTTTGTTTTGTTATCACTATTCTGATATAGACCGGACACAATACTACAGAAATTGGTGTATAAATTGGTGCCAAAGCTCCTTGTGACAGAAGTTCGGCGGCGGAAGGAATACGTAGCAAAATTACATCCAGATGAGTCCGCATCGTCATCTTCCATGGATCCATTTTTAGCATCTGTACTCGAGTTGGAATCAGCAGAGGATTTGTGTGTTCTCTCCGTTGAAGATACTGTTAGCCTGTCACTAGAATACTTCAAAAGGTGATTGAATCTCTCAAAACCGTATGACACTCTATAGTTTGGAGTTTGTGTGTAATATATGTATATTCTATAATATTCCTTTTATTTTGACCTCCTCTCCCCCATCTCTTTGCATATATCGAAGTAAATCATGGTATCATAAAAAGTTACTCTCCTTTTCCCTTTAGACTTTAGACCTCAATCAAAACCACATTGATGCTAAATACTCAGCAAGGGATATTTGAAAGCAGAAGTGTGACCAAAAAATCATGAATAATCAACTCCTGAGCCAAAAGCATCATACTTGTATAATATTATAATATTTGTTATACTAAATAGAGACATTGTACTTTTTATCATCTAACAACAATGATATTATATGCATGTACTAGGTACTAGAAAGGACCATCTAATGATTTCTCTGTACATAATATGGAGTATAATATAAAGTCGTCATGCCATATGATATGAGGATTATCATGGGTATATTATTATAAAGTATGTGAGTTACATAAATACAATGGTGCGACTGATATGATGATAGATTATTCATGCTGTTTTTACGAATGTTAAAGTTTCTACAAGAGCCACTTTTACGCTTATCTTGACCGCATACTATAATATAATGTATATAAATGACATGTGTATGGAATTTATCCATTGTAAATCATGTATTAAGACTTACTACAGCTATACCATCTGCAATCATACGAATCATATCATGCTAAAATTAGAATAGACATAGATTTTTTTTATTTATTGTAGGTGATAGAAAAAAAAATACATAGATAGTATAATATTTTTATTATTAGTCGCATATTTAATTCGTAATAGTTGTATGAATTCTTTTTATTTATCTTTAAACAGTTTTACATTCTTGCTGATTGAAAATGAACATATTTATAGTTGAGGAGTGGAAGGATGTGTTATTTCTCGTTTTTGTAGTAATTATAGCAGATTATAGAAAAAAAAACTGTCGAGTTGAAGTTGAAGGGAAAGAAAGAAAAGGAACTTCATGCTTTTTTGTCATTAATTCATGAATTTAGATCCACACAAAAGATATGGAGTCAAGTTGATAAAAAGAAAATATGTAAAGTTATAGTGTAGGCTCTTTTATAATGCATGACTCTGTTTGTGTGTGTGCAATATTATGTACTTAAACATTTATATATGTTATACAACCTACAACTTTGATTCATTTCGCTATAGAGTGGAAAGTGTGGATTGTGGATATATAAAAATAAATGCATGTATACCAATACAATGCATATAAAATAAAATACATGTTGTAGTATACATGAGAGAGTATTATATTATTCATTCGTGTAGATGTTCAAATATAAATATATAATTTAGCTCATGCCAAGTCGCTTGAGAGTGAGTGAGAGTATGACTATGCATTTTATCCATGGTTATTATGATTACGATGATTCCTTTCCCTTCAATTTAGAACTCTCAGCGTCCGTCCCTCGCTCTCCCTCACTCTGTCTCTCAAGTTCACGTTCATTCTCTTCATCTTATTCATAATTCTGAGGTCTGTAACTCATAGCATAACTTTTATATTGCGTTATATACATGCATATTTTATCTTCACACTATCGTTTGCTTCCTTTTCCTTCCTTATCCTCATCCTCATTCTTTTTATTTTTTGTTCATAACTATTTTGTAACCTTTCTCTCATTCAAATAACAGCTTGAATTGTCTCCGGTTTGCAATTTATCTAGTAAACATGTAATGAGTATTATTTAATTTTTTTATTTATAAAAAATTATTTAAAAAAATAAGGATAATATAATCACTGTGCATTACATATATGTATTTAACATTTACAGAGATGTATCATAAAATGATTTATTCATTCCGTTGGATTATTATTCTTGAATATACATCATTTACAATTCATTTGTATAAAAACGTCGTATGTCTCTTATGCAATATTTACTTTTTCCCGACTACGTCATGATTTATTACTTACAAATGAAAATTATATGCTTTACTATTTCCTATCCACTATACATACGACTTTTGATGAAGTCATTTCACTCTCCACTCTCCATGTCACGTGTTTGCAGGGTAGCATTTTATCTGAAGCATATTGTCTATTATGTATTCTGTAGTCTAGTAGAAAAAAAAGATTTGTCATAATAGGATATTCTTTAATATATACATAACGTGCACAGTGAATATATTTGTGAAAAGTTTGAAATTTAAGATTCAAGGGATTCAGTGAGAGTGATAGTCCTTCTATGTACATTGAATATGATGTACATAAATATTATGTGTTATGTGTATGTGAGTATTTAAAAAGAGATGACTTTATAATACATGTGGTCTTTATTGTATTCTTTTTTCTTTTTTTACAGTAATGATGAAGACACAAAGCAGAGTCAAAGTCTACAGGCTCATAAGAAAAGCACCTGCAGTGACAAGGTACGCTTCCCCTTCTTTCGGATTATTTATTGATGTCGGGTTGAGTGTCCTCTACTAGGATTTTACACACTGCAATCTCATACCTTGTTTCGTCGTTGTCATTGTATTTGTACTTTGTTAGTACGTAGCATAGAATAGTCTGCATTCTCTTTCTCTCTCTTTTGCTTCATACAGAAATAAGATAGCATTGGATGGCATGACATAGTTATGTGTCAGCCCGTATATCTCTGTGTATTTAACACTGTTGACTGTAGTTAGTTTTCTAGTTCCCCTCTTTTACTTTTTACTCGGGATTGGCTTTGCTTCTTTAAGTTTAAGTGTTTCGCTAGTAGTAGTTTAAAGTAGCAAGAGCAGATAGTCAATGAGGAGCATGTGTTACAATATGGTAAGAAGATGTGTACACTCTACACTTTTACACCGTACATCCGAAAAGTGTTATGATGATGAGCTTTAGAAAAGTCGTGTTTGTACAGTGTACAATGTAGAATGTACAAGCTCATAATACATATTAAAACTTGTCTCCCTCCTTTTCATCCAGTACATGATCTTAAATCTTCACACATTGGCTTGCTGCTTGCTTTCGCCTAATGAGTACCACAATCTATCGTCCTTACTCTTCACACTTTACAGGACAAAAAACTAAAAACGTTTTGTTCTTACAACACACACACACACACAAAACACAACTTTTTGGTCTTTGTCGTTCTCTACTTTTGCTTCTTTTCAATTCATACATAATACATGAATTTTATTATATTATTTGCTTTTGACTTTTGTTCTGTCTTTTCTTTTACGAGTCCAGTGTCGTGTAGTATAAGGAAAATATTCAAGCATTTTGTAAGGAGTATTTACTTGTCGGTTGCCGGCTCTTTATTATATTAAGTTATTTTAATTCCCTAGTAATTAATTACAGTTGGAATTGGAACGGGAATGTGTCTAGCGTCTAGTATCTATATGTTGTCTGTTGTGGTGGTATGGACTGTGTACTATGTAGAATGTTGTATGGAAACAGATGCATTTGTGGAGACGTAAAATGTTTGGTAGTTCAAATTCTTCAATGTACAATGTACAAGAGTTATTTGTACACAAGTCATACATTGTATTTTTTTTATTTGGACACTCCACTTTGTAAAGGCACTTGTGTAAAAAGTAAATACAAGAGGAAAAGAAAGTAAAATGCTAGTTTTTCTTGCTTTTCATTCTTGCTATTTTCTACGTACAATGTGCAACGTACAATGAACAGGGTACAGTTTGTAGTGCTGTATGCTGTATGTATGTTTGAATGACTTGGCTTTTTAAATTGGATGGAACACGCTCGATTTGAAGAGTTGCTAGTTTTTTGGTTACTACGTGATGCGCTATGTGATGGTAGGAAACGCTTTTTTTACTTGAAGTATGAGCTTTTGACGTCTTTCGTGTAAAGTGTAAATGGTAAAAGGCAAAGGCTTCTTTTTTCTCTCTCTCTCTTGTGTAGAATTTTATCGAGTTTAGAGTTTTGATAGATAGAATAGTATTACGGAATAGATAATGGAGCGAGTAATCTGTCAAGATGAGTCTATGTATAATGTACTTGTACTTATGTAGTAAGGTTACATTCTTGTAAGATGACCTCTCCATTCTTTATTTTCATCTTTCATAAGCTCACATTATATTATTTATTATCTACACATCTGTATTTCATAGGAGGTTTCAATAACAATACTACAATTACAATGGTGACTATTCTATTGTATTGCATTGCATTGTGAGAAACACCGACAACCGACAGATTACTGTAACTGGTACAATAGATAGAAGATAGACGTTGTTTTGATTAATGTGAGATTTTAAGTTTCACCAATGTATTTTTCAATTGATAAACAATCTTTTGTATTTTGTCTAAATAATATTGAATAATGTTCTGTGTGTTTGCTATATGACTCCCTATTAGTCATTATTATGTAACATAATCAGAAACCAGACCGTAACACGAAAGGAAATAGCTTATATTATTTTAGCCGGTCCAGCAAGTAGCAAGTTGTATGTAGAGTGGAGAGTGGAGTGGTTGTGGTAGGGATAAAAAGCTGTTAAACATGTTATAATTAAAGATCAAATGATTAATTATTTCTAATGTGTAATTAAAGTCAGACGATAAAATAATTAAAATTACTCTAGTGTAAATTGAATGGTGTAAAAAAACATTATAGTATAAAGTTGCCTATTCACATTTACAGGTACACTCGAATCTCGAGTTGAAGAACCACTTTTTTAGCAAAAAAAAAATCAAAAATTTTATCTATAAAAAAATAATGAAAATGACGCTTGAATATCGTACAATGTGTAGCTGATAAGATATGCTTCTATATGCTTATGTATGATTTATAATTCACGTTCACTTGGTTGTGCGTGTGTAGTTTATAATATAGTAATATAATTTAGTTTCAAATAAATCTGAGCTCACAATCCACATTCATGTATTAGTTTTAAAGCTTTTGTATTGGTATAGTATACAGTATACAGTATACAGTGCATGTTTGTACCTGTTTGTCACAGCTAAAGGTATTCAATTAAAATGTCGTAATTTCATTAGTAAAACTTGATTAGCTTGATTGAATGGGAAAGCGGGATATAGTATAGGATAGTATACAGTGTAAACTGAAAAGTTTCCAGTCTATTTGATTTTAATTATCTCGTGTACATATTGCATCTAGTCCTTTTTATGTATCTAGTTATGTTTGTTTGTTTTTTGTTTGTACTAGTATGTCGTAGTATTGAGTATCGTGTAGGGATGTATACATCAAAGTTTACTTTTTTATTATGGGTGTAACAATGTTAAAAATAGTAGTGTACAACGGCACTGTTGTCTGTGTGGATGTGTGTACTTTTTGACAAGATATTATTTGTCGGCTCTACTTCCTTTTTTTCGTCCTCGTTTGCCTCCGCCTTTATCGCTACTGTGTACATTTTTGCTGATGACTTGTCGCTTCTTAGATATATGATTGCACGTAATAAATTTTATGACAATGCTGATAATGTTTAAAAAGACGCGAAGGGAGATGAGGGAAAAAAACCAACCAAGTAGTTGTAAACAATTAAGTCAAAGTATAATACATAATAACCACCGGTTTTTTAGTGAGTGTGTAGTGTGTATGCATGTATGCATATCTATGTAAGCTTTGAGTGAGTAGTGTTTTTTTTTAAAACCAGCAAGCTTGTGTGAGTGTCCCTTTCTTATCCCGAGTGTCCCAACACTTCTTCTCCTTGTTTTTAAGCCTAAGTACATGGATGTGTAGGTATGTGTTAGAATTTTGTACATCTCAAAACTGAAAACAGAATATGCACTACACGGTTCTACATTCTGCATTCTACATTTAGTACTGCTTTTGAGTTGAGCTTGGCTTGTTGTTTTTACGAGCTTACGGCATTAAAGTGTCAAATAGACAATGCTCTGCCAAATCAAGTGTGGTCCTCTCCTTTTCTTCTGCATAGAAGTATGAAAGTATAAAGTATAGATCAACGCTTTTCAAAGCATCTCTTCTCTTCTCTCCTTCTCTTCCGCTTACTACATGTCAAAAAAATGCTATTTATTCCATATAAAGGAGCAGGTCTAGCCAGAATATAAAAATTGCAGGTGATACAATAATAACGATGACGATGATTACTTTGCTGATACATGCATGTTTATTATTATATATTATATATTATTATTATTTATTATAATGAGTTACATGGTACAAGTTTTTTTTTTTCATACTTGTTGTTTGGGCTTGTTTGTCAACGCTTTTTTTTTACATTGGGCATAAAGCATGAGCGAGTAGCTATTTGATAAAATAAGACTTGTTTATATTTGAATAAATTTACATTGTCGTTTTCTCTATTATTTATAATTTATAATCTATAATATATTATGAGCACTCCCTGTCTTTTCTGCTTATCTTTATTGTCATAAAATGTCTAAATGTGTCAACTGTAATTTTCATTTAAAGAAATGTGTAGATAATATTCTATTTGTTAACAACGTAGAGACAAAT
This sequence comes from Sminthurinus aureus, assembly GCA_034698265.1. NCBI lineage: Eukaryota > Metazoa > Arthropoda > Collembola > Symphypleona > Katiannidae > Sminthurinus > Sminthurinus aureus. Next base: position 3,881 of record JAQGBH010005804.1, on the reverse strand, counting down.
CAGTATTCCGCTTGGATTTTTGTAATTCTTTGTTGTTGTTTGTATTTATTTTTGTGTGGATTGACACTGTGTGTATTTAGTACATATGATATAATATGATATACAGATATAAAAAAGTCCATTTGAGAATGATGAAAATGAAAATGAAAATAATGAGGAGTGCGACCGAAGACTGGTCGTTGTTGAATCGCATAACACAGAACAAGTCATCCGCATAGCGGAATAGTTTTGGAGTGTAAAGACATCAAGTCATTTTCTGTGCTTTGCTTTGCTTTGTATACGTGTACTGTATAAAGGATTGGATTGCATTGTGTTGTGTTGTATGTGTGGATGGATACACGATATAAGATACACGCATAGTTACTGAGGAGTGAGTGAGAGAATGAACGAGCAAGTGAGCGTGTGTATGTACGTATAGTGAATTAAATTACCCATCGGGGAATAATGTATGTGTTTATATTATATCTCTGTATTACGCTATAGGCCAACGACCGCCGATTCTTGAATTGCCCAGCGGCTGTGACTGTGGGACTGTTGAAGAAGTTTATAAGAATGAAATACGGGCTTTCGGACGACTATAGGGTGAGTTCTTTTCCTTTTTTTTTTCTTTTTCTACTTACTGTCTTATTCTCATCCTTTTACACAGATTTCTACTATATTATACACACGAAATGCATACAACATAGAACATAGAACTTGCAGTCTACAATCTACAATGATGATACATAATATATAAGACATAGTGTGCGTGTAAGTCTGTCGATCCCTCACTTCTTCGTCATCATCTTCATCTTCCTCTTCTGCTTCCCACCACCACCACAAACAACAACAACAAATTTTGTATCATCTACACAGCATTTTCCATACTTTTTCAACTTGTACTTTTCTTGTGGATGCTTGATGCTATACTTCTCATATATTTCAACAGTCAACAGCAACAGCAACAACAAAACAGCCAGGTTTTGCACTCCCAGTTCTCAACGTTTACCATTTAACATCTACCATCTACCAAAAAAACCTCTACTCTTTCCCCTGTTTCTTCCTTTTTTTCCCGAGTACTCCAAACTCAACTCAAAACTCACAACCACACGTTTAATATTTACGTAAACGTTAATGTCAGAACATGTTCTTGATTCTTGAGCAAAATGAGGAAAAACTTATGTACAGATACATTTTACTCTTTTCTGGAGACTTGATACTTGAGACTTGATCTGATACGGGGAAGTTAAATATATTCTGTATTATATATTTGTTCAAAATATATTCTCTCAGTACAGTAAGTAGTAGTACTTGAATCACTAAATGTAAGTGACTAAAATCAGACAGCCTACAACATGAATACTCCATAATCCATAATGTATTGACAACTGGCAGCCAGCATCTTGTGAAACATGAAATGAAATGAGTGATGAGTTGAAAGTTTAGGGTTTAGGGTTAAAGGACGTAAAGTAAAGAAAATGGTTAGATTTTTATTTTCCTAGTAAAATTTTCCTACCAGGCAGTCATACCCGGGTTCTCTTGTCACTCCTACAACTTACAGTTTTGTAACGTCTAGAGTCTAGAGCTAGAAAAATTCATAAAGTACTGCGTACTGTTTACTGTGCGTTGTACTGTAGACACCATGCAATCACCATTGACTTGAATTATTTAATGGAGCAGAAACTGTAAATAGCCACGGTGACCTTGTTCATGATATATGAGAGGATGATGGTGATATTTATTATTGAATGTAGAAATGAGTTTAATTTGCATAAATTTACATAATACACATTAATTATTATTGAACCTGTGTACTTGCAGACATACATGCATCGTACGTCAGACAAGGAAGAATGAAATATAGAATATACTTTTTGTTTTAAATATTAAATATTACATATGTATTACACATTATGCATGATGCTTTACTTTAGAAGAAATTTCCTTGTACAAATCAAAGAATAGGTAGATAATGGATAAAGTATGGGTATAATTGCAAGCTCTTGGTTGTTAGTTGTTAGTCCTAAATCATTTTGATTTTTTTTTCTGAAAAAATGAGGATTGGAGATGATGGGCAGAAAGGGAATTAGTGGAATGAATAATAAGGAACGTGCGTAGTATGTACAGTGTAATCTAATCTGTAATTAAGTGCAATAAACAAAATTTGTGTATTGTGCAACCCAGAAGCGCCTTTAAGCAACTGTACAGTGTATAGAGTATACACGAAGTAAGGTAGAATTTTTACAAGGAAAATGTAAATGTATACCCATAATTTTGAAAGATTATGTATTATGTATTTTAACCTATACAGTAGTCTACAGTAAAAAGTAAAGAACAGTACAGTACAAACGAGAAAAAAGAAATGTGCCTCAAATTGAATAGTGTATTTATTTGCGGACGGTAGTAGGTAGTAGGAGAAGAAGAAGAAGGGGTAATAGGAATACAAATACTAATAGTTGTAGTAGACAGTAGATAGTAGGTAATAGATTTTCTATATTCTATTTTACATTAAGAAAAACGAGAAGACCATGAAAAAGTAATGTAAGAAAATAAAAGAAGTTATAGAATCCGCATATACCATACTTACAGTAGATCTATGTATCTATGTATTATGTCTATGTAGTTTTTCGAGACTTTATTTTTTCTGGCGTACTTGTGTCTGAAAAGGTAGTATGCATAATATTATATTATGCTTATAGTGTATGTAGAGTATAGAGTATAAAGTGTAGATGTTATATCAGTTTATTTCTACATGGATGAGAAGGCAGGAACAACTGCATTATCCATCTCCTACACATGCATAAATACTCGTAAACATCATACATCCAAACTCCATACCATACCATACCAAACCATACACAAGTCAGTGCACAGTACACACTCTCTGTGCATCTATCTTTATGTACATTATATTTGAAAGGGCTGGGTTGAGGATTGAGGAGTAGTAGGAGAAGAAGAAGTTGAAACTTATCGCTGTTAGAGAATGACTCTTCCTCTCTCTCTTTCATCATATCTAGTATCTAGTATCTGCATAAATGCTTCAGGGATGTGTTTACTTATAGGAAAATTTGAATAAGTACAACAAAACCAAGAAGAAGAAAAAGAAGATGAAGAAGAACCTCACCCGCGTCATAAATGAACGATTGGAGCCTTTTGGTTCGGCTCGGCTGAAGTTGATGTTGAATTTGAATTTGAAGACCAAGTCGATGGCAATGTCGAAGTCTCAAAGTCCAAAAGTTGAAAGGAAACCTCCGACTGGCATTTTACACAATGCCATACAATACTCTGCTCATATTCTTTTATTTTCTACATTCTACATGTATTGTTATTATTATTAGTTCGTTATACCAACCACCATGCTCAAAACTCAATACTCAATATATTATGTACACACGTGTTAAATGATGTACACAGTCCCTTACTACATACAAAAGTAGATGTACAATGTATATACTCAAGTATATGTTTGGAAATTCATTTCACCATTCGATTCTCAAGTCAAATCAAGTCAAGAGTCATGTCAAGTCTCAAAACTAATAGTAATAGTAATAATAGTATACAACTAAAGAGGCTTTGCATAATACTCAATGAGACCTTAGGACAAAAACGAGAAAGGGTGCAAGGATTGACCAATTACGATTATTTTTTTATGCTAATGAATGTTATCAAACGTAACCTTATGTCGATAATACAGGTATATGTAGAAAAATACCAGGAGTTTATGAAATATTTTCGTGAAAATGATTCTACTTTTTTGATTCACATTCCGCTGGCTTATCGTTAATACGATGTGTACTTATTACATATGTATAATGTATAATCAGTGTTGGTACCTCTACTCTATTTTTTTAGAGGTAGAGGCAAAAATAGAGGTAGAGCCTCTGTTTTTTGGAAAAATAGAG
>JAQGBH010005803.1:0-13612 GCA_034698265.1 Sminthurinus aureus | reverse complement strand
CCTTTAATAGTTACCCAGTACTCACCAAAATATTTGAATAATTGCCCAGGGTAACTATTCGCGCAATGACGGTATATACTGTGTACACCAAAATTTGTAGATGGTAGACAATGCGATGGTTAGTATATATACTAAATGTAATAGTATAATAGAATAATGTACAGAGTACAGAAGAAGATTTAATACTCCTTTTCTTTTCCTTCCCCTTACTTTTTCGGTGAAGATGAAGTTGAAGCTGAACAAGAAACTGTAGACTGTAGACTAAAGTCAAAGTAAAATGACGACAAAACTAAACTAAACTAAATTGTTTCAGCCAGGACAGTAAAAAGCAGGATGATGCACTCTCTATAGTTGATTTTTCTATCTATTTACACGTCTATACAAAATAGAGACGGACTTTGTGGCCAAACTCTTCATCTAGCGTCTAGTGTCTAGTGCAAACAAATGTGTGGATTTTGGATAATAGAAACATCCAAGTATGTGCTATGTTATGTGTAATTAGAGAGCAATGGAGGAGGAAAAAAAAGTTGCTCAATATTGTATTTTGTTTTATTGTGTTGTTTTCTATTGTATTGTATTATTGTATTAAGTTTATCCTAATACTTGTTGTTCTCTTTCCTCCTTTGTCCTTTCTCTTCCCTTGGTCGTCCTCACTAACAAACATTCCATTCAACTCAATTCAATTCAGCTTCACTCAACTCAACTCAACTCAACTCAATTGATCTTCTTCTCCAATCTTGAATCTCGAATCTTGAGGTTTTCTCCTCCTGGTAGCTTGTAGCTCTATCTATATTTTCTAGTTTCTTTATCCTTTCTTTTCCATTTCTTTTTGTGGGTGAGAAATTTGCTGTGAAATTAAACAGAGCAAACTTGGTTTTTTATTGGATTAACTTTTCCTTTTTTCCCCTTCTTGTTTTCTATTTTCTGTGTTCAGTAATAAACGGTTGATTGCTTGATTATTATTATTATTATTGTTGTTGTTGTTTTGGTTGTTCGAACGTTCGATCGAAATGTAGTATAAAGTAATTTATGTATTTACAATACAACTATAGATAAAACTTGTGTGTAAGTGTTTCCTATACAAATTATCAATATTCGTTAATATACGAAATACCTAGTACGTAATAAATCTATCAAATCCAATTCACATGAAATCAACAAACTGATAGATGGATAGATAAACAAACAAAAGAATTAAAGCAAAAAATGCTAATGAATAAAAATAAAATGTTGTTGTTGTTCCTGTCTACCTGAAATACATAATATATGTTTTTAAGTGTACTTTTTTAGCCCTACGACTGACTACTGACACATGACATGCCAATTTACAATTTACTGCCTTCCTTTTAACTTCTACTCAATACTCAATACTGAATGTACAGTATTTTTTCTTTACTTTTTTTTATTATTTTTTGGGGGTTTTTTTCTTCAAAAATCAAATCTCTCTGTTTGAGGCAGTTTCAAATTCAAAAGTTCAATCTTCAAGCTCGTCACGGTCGGAAACGTTTTTTTTTTTTCGAAGTTCGGAGTTCGAAGTTTTGGTCAAGTCATTTTCACACAGCGATGAATTTATTTCATTTTTTTAATTTTTGCTTAATTTTCACACTCACAAAATTTAACAAGGGTCCAAGGGTGTTTTCAATTTTTAAGGGTCCAACGTAATGAAATTTTTTTAGTGTTAAGAACTGTACAAGTCAGCATGAATCAGATGCGGGTGATGCTTGTACATGTAATTGATGGATGATAACGTCAGATCACAATCTACGGTATTTGTTTTAACTAGGGGTGATGTACGATGTACGATAGGATACGGTACATTCGGTAATTTTAAAGCCAATATTATTATTACTAAAATCCTAAGGAACAATGTGGTGTGGTGTGTGAAGATGATGTTGAGGACGAGACGAGACGCGACCTCCGACCGGAGTGCAAGAGTGTTGTGACTCTCACAGCAGCTGGAGAAAGACTCTGGGAAAGTTTTTCCCTCACCAAAATACCGGGCTCTTTTCATTTTTTCATCTTCAAACCTTCGGGACATGCGTCTTACTATAGACAGATAGATAGCCTTCCTCCGAGTGAATTCTCACTTCTCAGTAGATACTACAGTAGAATCTAGAAACTAGAATCTAGACACTAGACACTATAATATACTAGATACTAGATGCCTATACAAAACGGAATACACACGAGCATTTTCTTTTTGGCTAACCCCCGATTTCAGCAGCAGGATCTTCTTCATTCAATTACCACTCTTACACCACACAATAGTATTAGCAACTAGAAAACTAGAAACTAGAAACACGCTAAATATTCGCATACATCACACAGCATACATGCCTCTTGCTTACAGCAAACTTACACATAACATAACATGCAACCGATGTACATTGTACACTTTCCTCTGTAAGCTCAACACTGAACACTGAATACTGAAAACTGAACACGGTATTTACATGATTAGCATTCATCTCTTTCCTTTCCTCTCTATTTATATTTTACATATGCTCAAACTTTTATGTTCAGTGTTCAGTATTCAGTGTACACTGTACACGTAAGTGTGGATGAAAATACGAAATCTCTGCATTCTCCGTCACATCCATTCCACACTCCACACTCCATACTGTAGACTCTATCCTCCATCTGATGTCTGATTAGTAACATTTTATTTCTGTTTATTTAGAACTTAGAATACAGAGCAGAGACAAAAGGGAATATAAAACATAAATTTTATCTCATTCTCCATCCTCCTTCTTTCTTTTTTTCATAACCATTGTCATTGGAACTACAAACTACATAATCATGATAATACATAATATATATAGATATTTATACGAAATACAAAAGACAACAGACAAGCAGCACAATAATGAAATTCTACATTTTTTATTTTCATTTTATGCATTGTAAATTGTGAATTCATTGTAAATTGTAATACAAGATGTTGAATACAGAATACGGAACAGTAAAAGTATTCCTCATTCCTCATCTGTTTCTATTTTTCTGTATATTTTGTGTTTTGTATTTTGTGCAAAAATTACACGCAAATTTAACGCTACCGCGGATTTGTACCGAATCTAGAATCTCGAATCTCACATCTTTGTGGCCCTGGACCATGCAGAATGTATACTGTAGATAGTAGACAGTAGACGGCGATTCTGTGTAAATAAATGTAGACAAAATTTTGAGGTTTAAGGATTTGTATAAGAAAACAGAGAACAGATGTAGAATGTAGAATGTACAGAGAAACGCTTGAGAATTGAGAATACTGAATACTGAATACGCAAAACATACTCACAACTCACAACTCACAGTTCACTCATATAATATGGCAAAGCGTTATAAAATTCTTCTCTCATCTCATATTTATTCAACTTTTAGTCGTATTGTTCTAATTTTTAAGCTCAACAGTATTTTTTAATGTGTCTCCAAAACTAACACAAGCCTTCAGTTCACAAGGACAATTCCAACTTCAAAGGAGCAAAACAAATATTACCAGACCAAAATATTTCTGGCGTTACGCTTTATTTAACATGTAAGATATTACATATATGCAAAAGTATGAACATGTAGATGAGAGACGAGCTGTGTGATGAAAATGGATATATACATACATATTTAATATTTAGTGTATACATATGTGTTTCCTGTACAAATTGTGGATGTTGTGTTAATCATGAATTTTCCCCTTTTTGTCACTTTACTTTTTCTGCTGTTTCTGCATCTATGAAGAAAACAAATAAGTACCTGTAAAAACAAGAATAGTAATTTGTTCATCCTTTTTTGCGGGGGTAATTTTTGTACTTTTCTCCTTCTTGCAGTTTATGATTTAACAGTTGCAATTTGTAGGCATGTAAAGGATGATAATACATCTTCTAGAATTTACACATGAGATCATGTTTTGAAAATGCATAGGTGCATCATCCATCGTACTTCCAAGAAATATGGCACATGCATAATTTCCATAAATAAATAATCATTCCCATGAATTTGAAAAGGTTGAAGTATTGAATATTGAATGATATTTTGTTTGTCTCTTTTCATGCAATTTTTATAGGAATCAATAATCGATTGATCATAGAAAGATCATATTATTATTATAGCAGTATAGATAAATGTCTTTGTGTTTTGAATTTTGTAAGAAGGAGCTTTGGACTTGGGAATTTCGAGTACTTGTTCCATGTTTTAAAATTTCTTCGGACGGATGAAAAAAGAAAATGTTGGATGTTGGATACTAGATACTAGATATTAGATAACATGAAGAGGAGAGATGTTTGTGTAAAAGGTTGATATAGATAGAACAGGATGAGGAAAATCTATAAAGAATTCATAGAGAAATATTTCTGGCAACATTTATACGCATTCAGAGGTTTATTTGTAAGAGAACGAGGGAGAAAGAAAAGTTGAAACAACATTATGACGATATTGTGACGTTGGTCCATGTTCCATACTTCATACTTCATACTCCATCCTGCATCTCTAAAAAAGTAAATGATATTGTACTTGTTTTCTCAGCTTAAGCCAGCGGAAAGGAGAAGTATGAATCACTCATTCATAAATAGCCTCAGCTTCTTCTTGGTTCTGGAGTATTACATATTATTACATGTTACGTTTTACATTGTATTGTAAATTGTGATGTATTTGCTCAGTTTCTCTCTCTTTCTCCCTTTCTCCAGCACAACTAAATACTAAAAAGGCTGTGTGTACTGTGTACGTTGTAGATTGTACATATTTTGAATATTCTGAATGTACGTCACAACGTAATATGCTCGCGTACTTTTGGAATTTGGCAAACTTTACTGGCTACACAGTACACAGCCTCTTTTTCATACAGCTTGTAGCTTTTGCATGTACAATGTGCAATCTACGATGTACAATTTCACAAGTTCAATGTAAAAAAAGAAGACAAAGAAAGGATATTAATTCTTTACTAATTCAACTCCTAACTCATAACTGTACTTTTTGCAAATAATGATGGTATAATTCATACCTAAATTGACTCTGACTGTAAATTAGAATGTCCTCTAACCTCTAGCATCATGTACATTGTACATTGTAAGTACACGATTATACGATTTATAATTGATGCATACTTTCTCTGCAGTCGTGTATATATGTATGAAAAATTTCTATACATTTCCATACAAAGTGAAGAGCATCACGTTCACGTACCAAATCATTCTTTCCCTTTACTGTGTAAAAAGTACGTGTGGTTTAGTCAGTTTTAAAGTAACCCAATACTCAATACACAATGTGGGTTTCGTGTACTTGGACACGTATAGTTATTGCTCTAAAGTACTTTACAACAACCACACAGGTATCCGGATCTCTGTACATTTTGTATGTTTGAATTTTGAATGGTTGATTTCAGGGAAGGAAAAGTGGATAAATAAATAAACCAGGTGACTGACATTGAATTAATTTTAGGAGACATGATATGCTTAATACTTAATATTGGTTAACGTGGCTGTGGTCACATAATAATAATAAATAGCACTGTGTATTTCTGTTTTGTAATATTCATCAACATTTGATATTTGATTATCCATGATCCATGAACTTGAAAGATGAGTGGTTTCATTTAATCCTAATTATATGAACGTGATCAAAATACTTTTAAACATTGTATTAATACTTTATCCGTGAAGGCTGAGTACGACTTGACAAATGGCAAATGACAGTCAGGGTTGAATATGCATAAATAAAAATAGATAATTCCACTTGCTATAATTTTATCCTCTGTGTAAGCAATACACCATACACAAGTTCTATCCAAACAAATCCACAATGAAATCCTAATCTACATAAAACCTTTTGTTGTTTTTATCTTTAGGATTTGTATATGCTCGCTGTCGCACATTTCCCCTTGGTTGCTAATGTAATGTCGAGTTTCGAGTTTCAATCTCAATACCTGTTGAAATACCCGAAAAAATATTGGGATTTTATGAACAAAGGTCAGTTTTTATTTTGTAAGTACTAATCAGTGATGGATTTTTGACTGAAAAATTAAAGTGACAATAATACCAAGTTAAGTCTAAGTGTACAGCATAAGTAAATGAATTGGCTCCATTCAAAATTCGAATGAGACACCAAGTAGAATATTAAATATGGAAGATTCAAAGACGGCAGCTTTTCTTGACTCTGGTACTTTTTACTTTATGCAGTAAAAAAATAAAGAAAAATATCCTCTTAACCGTGATGAAACTCGTTTATCATCCATCAAACAAAGACGTTTGATGATGAATTACTTGCACATTGTCAATTGTACATTGTACATCTATGTGTAAATATTTTAGTTATGTAAATACAACTATTGGTGAAGGTTATGTCCAAAGGAAGATCTAGTAAAACAAGTTCCATATTTTTGCACATTCGTGTAGACAGTAAATAAGCAGTAAGCAGTAAGTAGCAAATCAATAATCCCATATTAACAGAATTTTTCACAACTCATTCTAGGAACTTATAGTAAACAAACATCGTCATCAACATCGTATCACCAGTGTCAGTATAATTTTCCCTATATCATAATTTATCATGTGCTAAAACAAAACAAAATTAGTACCTAAAACCTAAATAAATGCGTTGCTGAATTGAGAATGCAAAATCCCAAAAATACGTAAAGTCGTAGTGAATGCAGAATACGCAGTTCATTGATCATTTTCAATTTCCAATGCTGGTGTTCGTAGTTGTGCTTTTTCCTCACGTCTCAAAATGTGTGAAATAATATTATTTAGATGAAGATTTTGTTTTTGCTGTTTTTCTACGACACATCACACGCGCTATTCTTACATTTTGTAAAAAAATTCCTCATTACTTAGTCAGCAAGGTTTATTTTCATTTGCGTATCGAATATCGTGTGTCGAGTGTCAAGCATCAAGAATCGAGAGTATCTGCCTTATGTGTGCATGAAACTGTGTCATTCTTACTCTGTTTGTTCCAAATTCCAAATAAATACTTCGTTGTAAAATTTTTAGAATGATGACATGTAAAATGTTGTGTAAATACTAAATACTAAATACACAGATTATATCAGACTTCCTTTCGATGATACACTATCAGCTATCAACCATCACCATAATCAGACACTGATCGAGACGTACGCATTTAATAATCAAATTATGAATCCCAGCGAAGAAAACATGAGAACGGTTTTTATAATATAAGTCATAATAATATTGTCAGTTGTCAGTCAGCATTGCACAATCCACTCGGAATTTGCTGGTCACTTGCTTCATGTACGCATTCTTTTTTCATCCTGAACTCCTGAAAAATTATTTAAGTTTTTGCAAAAACGGACCAAAGACTCTGTAGCCTCGTGATATTTATCATTTGTTTCCATATTTTATCATCAGTGAAACCTACGATTTATGATATAAAGCAAATGCAAAAATTCTAGGGTGTACGTACAATATAATATAATATAATTATAATATAGAATCCACAATCCACAAAGCTCGCAATTTTTATACCATAATATGTGTGCTGTTTTTTCAATCCTCAATATTATCATAAATGAACTATCTTGAAACTGGAAACTAGTAGATGAATTGCATGTATTCGCTATAAAATGTATGTATGTATGTTTATGTAATACATCATCCAAACCACAATATGCATCTCATTCTGTATGCTATTATAAACAGGAAAAATCTCAAATCTCAAATGCTCTCTGCAGATCGCTGAAAATAATTTCGTTATTTAGCATTATTACGAAATCATGCTGAAACATACGATAAACGGATTTTATCAAGACGAGTCTTGAGTCTTGACCGAGTATAAATTATAAATTATAAGAAACTGGATTATTCGCATTACTTGCATGCCCAATGCTCAACTACTTCTTGCTTCTTACACATGCATGTACTGTACATTGCACACTGTACTTACATACCGGATTGATTATGAAACTTGACTTAAAAATGAGTGTAAACAGTGATTACGCCTTAGAAACTAGCCAATCAAAATGTTTGAAACTCAACTTCCACTGTATCTGCAACCTCTAATCTCTAATCTTCATTTTCTGTTTTCTGTTCTTGTTCTTTCTTTGCCCTTCTAGGCGTAAAATAAGTTGATACGCGATGCTTTGAATTTTGAATGTTCCTGATTCCTGATACATAAAATACCAAAAAGAATCTAATGATTTTTGTCTTTGATCTTTGGAAATTAACCCAACCAATCAATTTTTTTCACAAGTGTATTTAATTATTGTATGATAATGACCAGTTGAAAATAACATGTGTTTTAGTACAAGTGCTGATTGTTTTCTCTATTTATCTTTGTATTTTCTTTAATATTTTACAGGAAAAAATTACAGGACCAGTCTATAAAAAATATGTTTATAAGCGTGTCTTATATTAATTATACAGGATCTACATGGTAGATTATGACGCTATTTATGTCAAATGACAGCCAAAATAAAAATTTGCTGCAATGTTGTACTGTATTTGTGCTTCAGGATTCACAATCAAAAGCAATAGCTCGTAAAGGAAATAAGAGGAAATAAATCTGCAAAGAGTAGTATTTTCGATAAAATACCGTGTTTTGGGAATAATACTTAAAATCCAAGAGTAATAATTTACTTTATTCTTTATTTCATAATCCATGTACAAAGAAGGAAAAAAGGGTAAATTTACATTACGGATTAAAGAGCAAGGAAAATTTGGAAAAACTCCAATAAAATCTATATGTTTTGTTACTGTTTGTGCTCTGTTGGTAGTTGGAAACTACGGTATGTTTTGTACTTTTATCTTAAACCTTAGGAAAATAATTTTTGCGAATTATATAAACAAATCGTGGTAATGTCGTAAAAAATATGACATATGAGTGAAGCATTTAAGCTTAAAGTTTGAAGTGCGATAAATGATACTATGCTCATAATGAATTGAATTGATACTGCATTTTTAATCCGAATTGTTTGTTATTCCAAGATCTTGCTGAGCTTTGCTAAAAGGGAGAAAAATAGCACTGTATTTTGTACATTGTACATAGAGACTAAGGTGAAGATGTCAGCAAATCTACAGTTTATTGTTGAGTATAAGAGGAAGGCTCTGTTTATTTGATTAGTAAATTGTAAAGCGCAACCTACATATTCAAGGTCAACTTATATAAAACGTCCACAGTACGGAGATTACATATTCCTCGACCGTCCTATTAAGTATTGATTATTGAGCATTGAGCACGCATGGGACACGACATATTCCAATACATTATTATTAATTATTGAATATTATTGATCATTGACTAAATGTTCATTTCATATTCGAATTATCGAGTCGATACTTTTACACTTTTCGATACGTACCCATTTTGAAAAGTGAATTCCGCAGATTGTAATATTCATCCTTAATCATCGAATTGTGAACACGGTTGAGTGGAACAAAAGTTTTGGTTCCTTACATTATGGATTATGGATTGTTTGTGGATGTGGAAGAGAGTTTGCAGCGACAAGCGAAAAAACAAACTAAAATGTACATTGTACATGCTACATGCTAGACATCAGATGTCAGATGCACGAAATGACATATGAAATGCCAGACATGCGAAATGTAATGAATGATGTATGATGTATGCTTTGTAAAAATAAGGTTAAATTAGTGTATGATTTTGAGCATTAACGATTAATGAAGAGAGAATGATCAATAAAGTTGATTCGCACGTTTCATACAATGATGCGTCTCATGATCAGATTTCATCAGCCATAGTTTTCTCAGCTTTTTGTATTAGAATTGCTCGCTCTTGTCTCTCGTCCTTGTTTATTTGCACTATGTACTAGCTACTAGACGAGATTTATAATATGTATATTATACCAGATAAAATATCAAGCATGCAGTTTGATATGAAATAATTAGAATAAATGGTCAAATAAATTGAATTGATTCATTAATATTTAATATTCATTGACAAATATGTATATTTTTATTCATTCAATCAAATATATAATTCTAGATTCTGGATTATGCTCATATGAACCATTTGTATTTTCTGCAGTCTTTTATAGGAAAAACAGTATGAAAATACTGCAACCACGTGTCTACTTTTTCGTTTTCAAGTGCAGTCGATTAGTGCTAGGAAGTAATGTAAATCCACTCTCTATAATTTCAGTTTATAATTTCAAATGGTTAAATATGTGATTTTTAATGCACATTAAGTTTATAAGCACACTTAATGAATATCAGGAGTTTAATACGCATGCTGATATTAAAGTACGGCAAAATTGAATTATTTCCAACTTGTTGTTGTCGTAGCATGTGAAGAAGGAGATAAAAGATAAAACTCTGAGCGGGGTATAAATGAGAGTTACTCGCAAAATCAACAGGTCAGTCACAAAACTTCACTGAAGGAAACACAGAGAAAAATAAAGTTTTGTATCCCAAAGAATCAGGGATCGTATTTTTAGTATTCGATTCATGTCGAAAAAAAGCCTTTTATACACTATATAAAAGATAAAATACATTGACTAATAAAGCATTTTCTTCATCAGCTCTCTTTGTGATAAGTCATCACTGATAACAAGCTGTTGTGCATTAGAAATATAATCTCTTCTGCCGTATACAAAAGACATCAGTTAGAGCAAACTCTGTACACTGTACACTACAACTCCACACTCCCCAGTGCTAACATTGCATTGAGCAGTGAGAATTGAGAAGAACTGGCTAAACGAGCTCTGTGCACACTGCACACATTACTTTCATTTACCTGCAGAACACTGCACTAGACACTTACTTTCAATTTGAGTGATTCAATGAATTTTGATATATTTCTTGGTGGTTCCAAGCTCAAACTGTAACAGTTTCTAATACAAATCTACACAATTTTTTTCTACGGAGATCTAATGATTTAATTCACTGTCCATGTTTTTGTGCCGTGTAATTTCTGAACTGTAAAATAATTAATAAAATAATTTTACTCGTAATGAAGTTAATCCATTATTTGTGAGCAATTAAAACATTCTATACGAGTATCACTATATTTTGAGACACAATAATATTTAAAAACATATTTCAAAAGTGTTGTTTCATACATCCGTGTTAATGTCTGAAATTTGTGCTTGTCTTAAAGAAAAAGTGGAATTTTTTAACAAGGTCAAAAAAAGAGTAGATCTAGAAAACTTAGGACATAGGATAGAATTAAATCAAGTAAATATTAACTCAAGTATCGTTTCTTGGTGGATTGAATGAAAACGGAAGAAACAATGGAACAAGAAGTGTGTGTCAATGTGGACACTTTGACCGCCAGTACTATCGGTGCCAGTACGATTGGTACGATCGGTTACCAGGTAATTATATTAAGCTAATAATTTCAACTTTTCACTAATTCAAGTGTCAGTTTTATATACATGCATTATATGCAAATATGCAAATACACGATTTCCATTACATAACACAGAATCAAAACTACTTGTAGAAGTACAATATATAATTAAGCGTAAAGTTGCGTGGTCACTTTAAACCGGAGCAAGTTGTTGTTTCTACAGAATCTCAAAGGTTCCTTTTGCTTTATGAATGTGGTTCTGTATTCTGTATTCTGTTGCATGTGGCATTTAGGTTAAGAATAGACGAAAATAACATGTGTAAAATTTAAAAAAAAAAGTTGTTCACTTTTAGATAGATAGATTTAAAAGTGATATTCAACTTTGTATCAAATGGTCAATCATGTAAGCATGCACAGAGTCAATCTTTTCGGAGCAGAAACTTACCTAGCAACTAATATGACATGACTACAAAACTTGTATAGATAATAGAAGATAGTAGATAGAAGATACTAGATTCAGATTTAAAATTACAGTATACCCTTTGGTTGCTATCTTAGCAAGTTTTTGCATGCCAACTGCCAACGTTTTATTAACCAACTCTTCCTCCTTTTCCTGGAGACAAAGAACTGAGTAAAAAGCCAATGACTGTGTACTGTATAAAATATAATGTTCTAGTTTATGCAAGGTATAATATGTGACGCAACACGTGGTGGTACTTTTCATACTAGTACAGTAGCCACTAACCAAATTATGGCGTGTGTTATCTAATAATTTATATAACATCTTACAACTTACCTGTAGACTGTATAGTGTATAGGCTCTGAGCTCTTAATTTTTCTGAGATTCGAGAAGAACAACTTATATAATCTTCTTATAAATACTACAGCCTACAACACGCACCATTACACAACCAATACAATATAAAATATAATGAATAACCAACATTTTTTTATGGTTCTTTTTTCTCTGATTTAGGTTTTATCCATACTCTCGAGACTGACAAAAAAGTCTAGTCCAGTAATAGATGACACGGTGAAAGAAGAAGACCTACAAGTTTTTACGCTTGATGAAGTTTCTCTCCATGATCATCCTGATGATTGCTGGATGATCATATATGACCGTGTCTATGATGTTACCGATTTCTTGAATAAGGTACACACCACATGATATTTTAATAATGCATAATAGACACATTTGTATGTTCTGAAGTGAAGAGTACATATACATGTGTGTGTGGTTAACATAAAAAGACAAAATATCTAATGAGATTGCGGCATGTTTTTTTTAAAGCATCCTGGAGGCGATTATGTAATGTTGGATTATGCGGGAAGGGACGCCACACTGGCGTTCCGAGGATCTCACGTTGAATCTGCGGAGCAGGCCTTAAAACCTTATTTGATAGGAATCCTGGACAAAAGTGAGCGGATCTGGACATGAATACTAACGTGATCAGTGTTACGTATACCTAGGTAAAATTTAATTAGAAAGAATTCCAGAACATCGCATGATTACATGCAGTGTCAAGGGAGAAGACAGAGGGCGGAGACAGAGAAATGAGGAAGAAATAATAATATAATATTATAGAATGAAGAGATAAAAACTGTGAACTTTTGACTTATTTCGTTATATATTAGAAATGTCAATGCTGCCAGCTGCCATAGTCAATTTTTGACAAGGAGTATATTTTACATGATGTGAGTATGTATAACACTTCATGGTGTAAAACAGCAAATCTGCTATTTATATTATAATTATTGCTATTGCATAACTAGATATTAGATACTATGTATTAACTATTAACAAGTGTTACATATTATATTATACATGTATGCATTATGAATGTATATACTTTTGGACGATTTACTTAAAAGCTTTTTTATCTTTAACTTGTACATGAGATTCGCTCTTTCTACTTTATATTATATTAGTAGCTAATTTTGCATTATTTTTTGTATCAATATTCACAAGGAATATTAAAGATTAGCAATGAGAAATAAGAAGTATAGATATTCTCTGAATGAATCTTCCAGTTCACTGTCCTACATGCTGCTATATTTTTAATTTTAGGTTATGATATATACTATGGGACATATACATAGGTCAAATTGTAGTCTTTTCCTACGTTTTTATACATACATATGTATGTAGTTGATTACTAATCAGTTAAGTGATACATTTATAACTAGTTCGTATCTACATAAAATTTGCAAAATGTGTCAAAGAAATTTGCGTGAAAAAAAATTGCTGTTCATGTTAACTACCAATTTTGACTTTCACATCCTTTCATTCTTCTGTACAGTCATATCCAGCGCTAGATATTATTATACATAATATAGATGTTATAATATATTATATACTGCACGC
>JAQGBH010005802.1:0-13617 GCA_034698265.1 Sminthurinus aureus | reverse complement strand
GCCGTTCGGGCTCCAATGATAATTGCAGATTCTAATGCATTTAGAATGAGAGTCAAAAGGTACACTGCCCGTTAAATGAGTATATTTATTTTATATATTTTTAAATGAGTACATTATTATTATTTTTTTTTTTTTATACAGCAAAGTAGAGTATTTGTTGAGGAAGACTCTTTTGCAGCCGGTGGATTTGTTTCTCGTGTTGCTATTCTTGATGATGGATCAAAGTCTCAAAAAGAAAAAGATTCTGGTACAATTAACTTTCTCATTATAATAATATAGTATAGTTTTATCATCAATGACTTGTGCTTGAATTACTATCTGTAGTGTATTTACTGAACATTTGTTCTAAACATGCATATGTAATCATGATCCTAACCCCTTAAATAACAACGATATGTTTTTAAATAGCTTATAGACTCAGCAACTGGGAAGTATACAATTTGGTACTTAAAGCTTTGACAGACAAGCTAATAGACATGGGATATCCTGCTATTTTAAAAGAAAAAGTATTTCAACTCTATGCGGCTTATCTAGTAAAACGAGGAGCTATTTTTGTGTCACAAGAAGAAGAGAAAAGATCTTGTATTACAAAAGATGAACCTAAATTGTAAGAATACAATAATATAATTATGCTGCATTAAAACAGTACAATCAACATGATATAATATTTATATTATGAAATATATCTATTCGAATCTTATGGTATAATAATTATTTCAAGAAATAATAAAACTTGTTTTTTTTTACTTGTATAAAAACATTTTTACAGAAATATGTATGCATTGTATGATGAGAAGCCTCCACCAAGAAAAACTGTTGCTATAAAGAGACTAAAAAAACTAGCTAAAAAAAGTAATATCTTTGATCCTACAATTTCACTTGCTGTTATGAAAAGACGAAAAACACTAACCAAGGTATGTGGAATGTTTAATTATTGTTTCTAAATAAATAAATAAATATTAGAAACCATGTAGATCAGAATATAGAATATAAATGATGCATATAGTAAAATAACTAAAATAAGTATATGTTGTATTGCCATGTATTACTTAATTCAAATTGTGCATTTTTCATGCAGAGAAAAGCATTTCAAGAAGAATATTTTGAAACATTGTCTCAGACTATTACTGGGCAGCAAGATAACTTGTATGAAGAATTGGAAATTGATGATTTAAACTCTGATACTAAGCTTCCTTCAAAAGCTGGAAAGTATAATTATTCTGATGGATTAAAAGCAGTTTCTAGTGCTGGTGGAAGGTATGTGAGAGCTCCAAAAATTCTTGATGCAGTATTAAATAATTCAAGACACGCAATCGTCAATTACCGTATTAGTCAAGTACTTCGCCCAGAAACATTTTCACTCACAACTGTCTTAGGTTTACTATTCGTTTCACTCCGTCAAATCGGTTGTAAAGTCATCTTTAGTGATATTTTTAGGTAAACATACAAAAAAAAAAAGTTATGTTGTACAAGTTGTCTCTCTTTCTATCTAATTTTTTTATTAAGTAGCTGTGAACTCGTTTCTTGACATGCTAAAGTCCATCCAGTGATGTCACATTACTGATAACCACATAACATTTTTAATCTATAAAATCCATAATAATATTATTTACATTTTAAATGTAAGTAAGATTGACGACTTGGAGAGTGCTATGCAACTCGCTATGTCAAGTTAGTACGAGAAATAAATTCACAGCAAATTTACATTATGTTTTGAATATACCTAATAAATATCATACCTTGTTCTTACTTTTAAAACAGTTGTGTTAATGCTGATGTTTCCTTATATATTTACTCATTTGTAGAATGTTCCAAAATGGTACACTTTATATGGATAAAATTAGAAACTTAATTGGAGAGACTGAATTGCGTCATTTAGATCAAGATTGTGGGGTTTTTATCAATACAAAATTTCATCCTCATGATTTGTCATATAGTCATCAGTGGATTGAGCCTCTTGTTATGTATTTGGGAATATCAAATTTCCCTTATCCTCAATATAAAGAAATTATCCCCAAATTTATTTGTGACCTAGTGCTACCTCGTAAGTTCAGTTTAATAAAAATTAAAAATAATCATAAAAATGATAAATATAATTATACCTTTCAAAAAGTTTTGAATGTATATAGAATATAATATGCATTATATATATTAGATATTAGTAATCGTACATGATTTTTAAAGGATACAAAAATGTAAAATGGTACATAAACTGTGTAAAATATTACAAGTTGATGCATTTTTTTTTGCTTTACAGGTCAATTTGAATATCTTTTAAAACGCTTGATAGAGCAAGCTGACATGATAAATTATCACAAAACATATTCAATGGAAAGTCTGTATTGGAATCCTGTACCTGAACTTTGTATTTTACCCATGATCATTACTGTTCTAAAATTATTATTTGGTTTAGATGATATTACAGAAATTTATCAATCTAGATTTGCCAAGTTAGTCAACAAAGTTGTAGAGGAAGAACGGGAACAAAGAGGAGGAAAATTAAGTTTAAAAACTAGAAAAATTTTAGGATTAGACACAGATTGGGAAGATTTATTTGTCATCAAAGATTGGTTTTACTACAGTCAATATCGGGAAACATGTATTGCTTACGAAACGAAATCTCCAATGTCTGAAACTTCTCACATTACTATAGTTCCAACACTTTCTAATATTCAGCATTCTATCGATCATTATGTTGGAAAGGAACCAGGTAAATGAGCAGTAAAATATATTTTTTAAAAACTGTTTTTTAACTACACATTTTAATACTATTTACATAATATTGCATAGTGTACTTAATGTATACAACAATTTATGTAATACATACATTTTTATTTTTGTATGACTTTTATTAATCGAGTATGAATTATTATGAATAATATTTTACAAAATCTTAATGGTGTAAGAGTAAAATGTATAAAATGTATATTGTTTTGGGGATTTACAGAATCATTGAGTGGTCCAACCCGAATTGCTGGATGTAACGGTGTCAAGTCCTTGTTTGAAAATACGTCAAAGAAATTAAATGATGGACAAGACATTTGTAAATTACCAGACTACAATGCTCCATCATTATGTAAACAAGATGTAGTACAAAAATATATTGAAGCTTATCCTAATGTTGCTCATGACTCTTTCAATGTAGACGAGCTAAAAAAGTATTGTAAATATTTTTTAAACTCCCGTGTAGATTTTATTTACAATCCTAATAAATATATTCTTATCCTGGAAAGAGCTGGTTATCATGTAAAAGTTATAGAAGGAGATGCAAAAAATTACAAGAGAACTATTAAGGATAAGATAATCCCACTATTTCAACCTTATAAATTCTTTAGTTTTTGTAATAGAAAAACATTACAACAACAACTACCAAAACATGAGAAAGAGGAAGAGGATGATGAAGATGAATATTTTGGTGATTGTTATGATTCCTCGGAACGTGTTATTTCATATTGTACATCTATGATTGGTTGGAATGTTGAAAATGGGAAAAAATTCTTTCGACGTCTTATTCAAAAATATGGAATACACCTAAGTAAACAGGCAGGAAAGTTATTCAATGGTCAATGATCAGTGTGATAATATTTTATGATATTATTATCATGTTCAAAGTACAAAAATACACAAGTTTTTTAATATTATCATTATTCAAATTAGAGTTTTGGCAGATATAACTTCTAATTTCTGGCATATTATACTAACTAACGAGAGAGTATATTATTTAAATTATTTAAATCCTAAAAAGTACTTTTTGATAATGTTTAATACCACTATACTTTGGTGACATTTTAGATAAGAATAATTTTATTGTTCCTTAATCTTTGTTTTTTTTTAATATAACATAATATTTTTTTATATTTATTGTGACGTTTAGTAAATCGTTAGTTTCATACGTTTTCTTATATGAACGATTGTGATATATATACCTAATCCATATTTTATTATATTATACTTAATGCCATTTTGCTATCATTTTTAATTTGTTTATGTACCAATCGTTTCTTAATAAAAAAAAATTACATGCCATTAGTACATTAGTTTGGATCATGTTTTTAAAGGAAACAAGTACATTTATTTTTAATTTTACCATGCACTAAGCATACAACGTACACAACATGTACTTAAAAGTACACATATACACACAACTTCAATCTTCAATGACTGGATGGGAAATTCAAACGGCTGGTAGTCGGCAGAAAAAAAAATGCAGAAGCTTTACTCGAAAAGTTTAATTGAGAACTCTATTATATTATTATAATATACACAAAAAAGTTTATAAATGAGTGTATTTATATAAATTGAGTAACCAAGAAGACGATTCTATTTTTGAAATCAAGATTTTTATGTAAACAAGTTTTAAACATCACACAGGTACGGTAACAAAATCCAATCTATACCTTTTTTAATTTGCATTCACATTCAAAATTCAAATTACATTATAGTTTTTAGTTTATAGCTTTTAGTTTTTTTTTTACTTCGTTAGTAGTTAGTAAGTAGTTAGTACTTATCATTAGCATTTAGCATTGTATACTCCTAAATCCTAAATAGTATCATTATTATTTTGTTATACATAGTACCAATTACAATTTATCCATTATAACATCATATTATTATGGATAAGCGGTCATCAAAACAGTACCATTCTCTATAATATATGTTGTTAATATATGTTGGTGTGTTTTTATTTCAGTACAGTATAAGAAGAGTTTTTTCTACGTATACTTTCCACTTTTTTTTTGGTATTTTTGGATTCTGTGTCGTCTCACTGTATACTTGACCAAATAAAAGTGACCAAAATGGCAGTGAATGAACATAGATCACATTCTCCAGATCGATCAATTGAAAATATGTAAGTATAACCTCTGATACATATAAAAGCTTTATCACTAGTTCTTTGTCATAATCATGTAATCAAAAGATTAGTGTACTACGTACTATATAGAATGTACATGAGTTTTATTGAAATCCTGTGTAATATGCTTTCCTCATCTCCACTTTTGTATTAGACATTTCAATGAAGCGGAAGGACGAGATGGTTTCGTCATACGGGAAGGAAAGGAAGTTGTCAACGTTTTCCCAACTAGAAATGGCCAGAAAGCTCCAACCTCCAAATTAAAATTTCGAAATTTTGTAGACTATTCTTGGGATTATGGTACGTATATAATATGTTTTAATGAATTTTAGCTACGTATTAAGTACTATTTGATACTCTTGTATGTATAATATTAAATATTATGCAATCTATATAATATTAAGTATCCTATAGTAGATTAATGTAATATGTTGTGCATTATTCTATAAGTAAAACGGATTTTTTTTTGCATGACCTAATCGATTCTTTTGTTTATAGATCATGGGAATGGTCGTTTAATTTCAACACATTACAGTGGCAAATTTATTGCATACGTTGTAAAAGTTCAAGGTGTTGGAGCTATTCGTATTATTGATCTTGAAACAAATGAACGAGGTCTTATGAAAGGTCATAAAGGTTTAATCAAGGATCTTGAATTTATGCACAAAGGTTTGTTGCTTTTTAATTAATTATTGCATAGTACATAATTTGGACAATGTTTTATTTTTTAATGTAAAATGCTATTTTCCTTTCCATAATTCCATATGTTATAAATTATAAACTAAAAGTTTTTTGTTCAATTTATGTAGAGGAAGACTTAATCTTGGGATTTGTGGATGATGTGGGTACTGTTTGTGTTCACAAGATTGTAAAGGATCCCAAAACTAACAAATTACAGTAAGTTTCTTATTAAAAAAACTGATTCCTTTAAACCTTTTTTGCTTTCAGTGGTGTACCCAAGTCTGGTGTTTATGTTCATAACTTTTATAATTAGTTTTATGTTTTATAATAATATTATTAAAGTCACAATATTCATGGTACGTTTCATTGTTTTTTCACGGTTTCTTTATTAAAGGACAACCTTAATGATGCAAATAAATTTAGTTCCAACTGGTACTACTCCAATTTGCAAACTAGATTTACGACGGTTCATGTGGTGTAAATATGTTCCTGATGAAAGTGTAGAACCTGGTAGTGTGCGAGACTGTGCATATAATTTTGCAGCTTGTCAAAATGACATTGTAAGTATACTTCATTTTTTAAATTTTAAATCTACCCCATGTCTGTATTAAAACGATGGATTATAATGTATTATGTGGATGTAAACAGTCTTTTAATGTTTGTGTTTTTTTTCGTAGGTGTATGTAGCTAATTTGGCACAACTAATACAGAGATTTGGTGATGGAATACACAATTTAAATGATTTTAAAGGATACTTTATGACTATTGATTCTCATTCTGGTACTGTGATGGATGCATCATTCGCTCCAGATGGTAAGTTGTATTTTATTATTTTTTGAATGTAATCCTTTTATTTCATTTTTTTTATTAATTATAAATTAGAAAAAATAAATTTGATGGAGTACGATGACATGTAGCAAAAAAAACTGGAAACTAGTGCATTATGTGTACAAAATAATATAAAAACGCATATATTTTTTTTGTTTAGGTACGGCTCTTGCAACGGCTAGCAAAGATGGAACCGTTAAATTTTTTCAAGTACATAAAAATTAATTTAACATTTTTAATTATAATTGAACTGAACAATTTATCATGTATGATGAAAAACAATTTTAATTCATATTATATTACATTGCATTCGTTAGGTTTACATGATTGGAGTTGAAACTCCCAGATGTTTGTACTCTTGGTCTCCACATGATGGTCGTTCTGTAGGAAAATTATTCTTTCTTGATGATCATAATCTCAAATCTGCTGCAGATTCTCAGTATTGGAAATATATGCTTACGTAAGTTGTATGCGTTTATAGGAAATAAACCATAAAACGAAATATTATAATTATTATTGTATTTTGTATTTTACATTGTACATTATAATAATATAGTTACAAGTTATAACTTATTAAATTACCACTAGAACCACAACAACAATTAATCATATTTTATATTTTTATGGGGGTTTTTTTTGTAGGGCAACTGAGAACATGAGTGAAGTTAAATTATGGACGTGTAAAACATGGCAATGTTTGCAACATATTAAATTTGCATCACCATCTCCGTCACAATTGAGAATGGACATGGATATGACAGCTCATTATTTAGTTATGGGAGATGTACATAGAAAAGTTATGTTTATACTTCATTTAAGTCATGATGATGAATCTGCTCGATTTGATTGGATCTCAGAATTTTCACTTCCGACCAGTATGCTCAGTTTCAATGTAAATTGTGCACGACCATTTAATGGATCTGTCCGCACACATGAAGATTTAAATTTATGTTAGTTTTTATTTATTTTTTTATAACAATAAACTCATCATTTTAAAAGTTTGTATAATATCTCATATCTAATAACTTCTCATAACATGTAATTTGTATAATAATTGAGTGGGTGTGTTATATATTTATATATTATATTGATTGAAATTTTTTGATGTTGTTTCAGTAAATACTTCAGATTACAAATCAGCATCAAGTGCAGACAGTAATCAAACTTTACTGGAAGTATATTTTGTACAAACTAAATCATTGCAACAAGGAACCGTCGTTTTTCCTACTCCAAGTACTGTATCTCGAACTAATGGACATAATCGAATTTCTTTTAATGACTCTGTTTCTATCAAAGAGACTCTCAATGCAGGAGACCGTGATCATGGTAAGTTTTTTTTAGATTTATTTATTTTTGAAATTCATATTTTCAATTTTACTGCAAAAGTTGTTGTTCTTCATGGATATTTAAAAGAAAGAAGGGACAAAAAATTTAATACATTATTTAACATGCTAAAGTTGTTGACGCTGTGTATTTTATTTGTAATGTATTTTTTTCGTTTCAAAATTATTTATTATATTATATAGATGAAGTAATAGATGATACCAATGGTGGGGATGATATTGTTATAAGTGGGAAGACTCTTGAACGTGAAATTACTCCAACAAAGAGTACTACAATTATAAATAAACAAAAATCAGTTTCCCCATCTCCCAATGTGTACGTAAAATAAAATAACGTTTTACCATAATATTATAATCATTGTTTTTCAAACATATAATAGGTATAGATTCTATCAGACTTGTTTTGCATGTATGCATATACATAATGTACAAGATATTGTATAATATGATATATTTTTTTGCATTCTATAGTCGCGTACCATCCCGTGTTGATAAAATGACAGAGGAACTCAGTAGTCTGATTGGTTTAACTGGAATCACAACAGCAGGGAATCGTCGTCGTTCTCCATCCGCTTCCAGGAGTCCTGAAATCCTTGGACTATTGACCAGTCCTAAATCTGTACAAGATAATAATATTGGAAGGACTTCACCTATACCAACGATTGCTAGAGCAAATTCTATTTCTGGTGATGCTACAAAAACTTCCTCATCTTCAAGTCCTAGTAGGGAAGTAGAAGAGATATTAAGTCCTAAAATGAATATTAATAATGAATTAATTGGACATCGAAGTGCAACATCTCAAAGTATGGAAGGAGTAATGAAAAATTCACCTTTAGAAGGTTTAGAAGGTGAATTTACACATGATACAGAAAATATTCATGAGTCTCCTAATCCTATGCATATGGCATATTCTCCAAATAATGCTACTGCTGTTTTAGCCTCTGATGTGGTTCAACAATTACCTCAAGTCTTAGATCAAGTCAGTAGTATTATGGAAATGATGAAAACCCAAGCTGTAGAATTAAAGGAATTAAAAAGGGAAATAAATTGGCTACAAAATTCGCAAAGTAAATCTGCAAGAGCGGATGAAGATAATGTTACTCATACTTTGGACAAATATTTTACACATAGCCATAATCAATATCAAAGATTGGAAGAGTCATTAAAATCATTAGAAACATTGGTGAGTGCTTATAAATGTCACTTCTCTCTCTCTCTCTCTCTCTCTCTAAGATCTAAGCCATAAAATATCTGTTCAATAATTTTTTATTTTTTAATGTCTTTATTAATTTATAAATATAAAGTTTTAATAATTGTTTTCTGTTTTTTGTTCTGTTCCTATTTTTTATTTGTAGGAACGACAGAGAATACCTCAAAATAACAATCCATTACCTTCAAATTTGGCTGAAGTTCTGGCAACTAGTATTGGGCAAATTGTTAAGACTGAAATAGAGAGCAGTGTCCTACCAAGTAAAAATAAAATGTTTACTATGAATCATAATGTTATATGATAATAATTGATAATTATGCAAAATTTCAACATTATGTATTAGGATAAAAAATATTTCATCCATCCATTATTATTACTTTATGTAATACCTTTATTTATGTTTTTTTATTAGGTATATTGAGCCTATTTGAGCCTACTCGTAATCAGATAAAAGTAGAAGCAGGTAAGATAATGCGTAGTTACTTATACATGTGTATGCTGGAGTGTATGTGTATGAATGAGTGCATACTCCATAAGTATGTGCGTATATGTATACTCTATTAAGTATTAATTAATGGCTTCATAATTTGATTCTAGAGAAAATGATTCATGCAGCTGAAAGTCGAATGAAACATGAAATAAGACAAGTGGTTCAACATGACTCATTCAAGACATCATTGACATCAGAAGTAACATCAAGTGTTAAACCCGTATTCGAAAATGTTTTGACCGAACTCTTCCGTAATAGTGTAATTCCAAATTTTGAAAAAGCACTTCAAAATATGTATATTCAAATTAATGATGCTTTCATGAAAGGAACAAGAGAATGTAAGTACTGATATATTCTACAGTATAACTCCTTTACTACTTTATTTGTAATATTTTATAGGAATGGTTTTAAATGTTTTAATTTTTTAATGTTGTTGTTCTCACCAACGTTGTTTATGATTATTTATCATTATTATTAATTATTATTAATATTTATTTTAGATTTATCTGGACTTCAAGTATCATTGGAGCAAATGAAGAATCAGGATAAAACAGAGGAAACTCTAAATGCTCAATTCTTGTCCATGCAAGATAACCTAACTAGTATTTTACAAGTAGAACTTGAAAGTCAAATGCTTAGAGTTATACAAAGGTAAATCAAGTTTCATTATTATGTATCAAGTATTAACATGTTTTGTTTATGAACAAGAGAAAAGTGTATATAATATATATATATTCAAGTCACTATCATAATATCCACAACAAAAATTAATCTTCGTTTTGTTTCAATATTACAATTTAGTTTGCAAGGAGGAGTTGTTAAACAAATTGAAGAAATTATGAATAGAGAGTTGACAAAATCATTTAGAGATCAACAAAGATTTATTGAAACATCAGTAGTTCCAAGATCATCAACTCCAGCTTTGTCTGTCTGCTCAGAACCATTTGTAAATCCAGATCCAGTTCAAATGCAAAAACAACTAATGGCAATGGTAAACAGTGGGGATATTACAGGTGCATTTGTTCAAGGTACGGTGTTATTTTATACAAATAATAATAAATAATAAATAATAATAATAGAAACATACAGCGTAGTAATATAATATATATAATATAAATTATAAATGTACTATAATGACTTTAAAATCTGAATACTTTTTTTGTTTTCATTTTCATTATAGCTGCAAATCAAGGAAATCTCAACGTATTAATGTATCTCTGTAATAATGTTTCTCCTAATAAAGTGTTTACAAAAAAGTTACCTTTACAAACTCACCTTTCTATTATACAACAAATGGCAGCTGATATTTCTGGGAATACAGAAACGAAACTTGGGTAAAGGAATAAAGTATTTTAAGTGTATTCGACTAAATGTTTTATATTTTTGGTCTATCAACGATATAAATAATGTTACAATAACTGATATAATATAACCAATACTTTATTTGATTAATTTTGTTTCGGAACAGTTACCTTCAGCAAGCTATTTCAACAGTGGACCACCAGGACAAAAGAGTACTACAAAGTATAGCAAGGATAATGCCCATCTTCCAAGCTAGTGTCAAAAAATATTTTACATTAAATCCTGACAGTAAATTGGCACTCAGTATAAATTTGTTAGAACTAGCATTATGTGGAATAGCAGGAAAATATCAACAACAACACTCTTCAGGTAATGACGTTGGTCAACAAGCTAATCCACCATTTGCATTTGGTCCAGGTTTCATTAAACATGAAAGTTAAAAATAAAAAAGAAACACACACACACAATCCACCTACGCGCTTTTATCATTCAATCGTATTCTTTTTATTCCTATTTCCAATACAAAATCAAACTCTCTCTCCACCTTAACTGGGATAACTTATTAAAATGATGTATATCTATCGAGATTCTTTTCCCACTCTTACGTTATACGTATATATGTATTAAATAGGCTTTTCTATTATTATTATTATTATGAAAAAGGACAAATGGTATTATTTATAGGAAAAGCAGAAAATGATTTAAATTTTACGTAAAGTCAAGATTACGAAGATTTTACGTATTATTATACCACGATAGTAAAACTATTTTACTTCGTTTTTTATTAGTAAATTTTATCATTAGAATGATGATATTGTTTTGTATTAAAAATATAAAATATATATACTTGTGACATGTGAGTATAATAATAAGCCCCATTCCATACTTAACGTAATTTCTGTGTAATTTCTCCATTTTGTATGATTTCTGTATTCCTTCATCTTTTTCATCTACTCAAAGATGCTCTCATTTTGCAAGAGTTGATTTGTAAATGATGTTGTGCAGTAATAATAATAATAATAATTTCTGTAATTATTATACAATCTGTACATAGGAAATAAGGAAAGAAAAAAGTAAGCAATATCACCTCTAGATTATGTATATATATGTATTATTTATGCTAGTTATGAATAACCCACATATTTTCAAACTCGTACTATTATGAGCAGTAGGTACTTTATGTATATATATTATGGAAACAATTTAACTGCACTTAAACAAAAAAAATATACAAAATATCTGTAATTATAATTTTAGATTCTAGTAAAGACAGGACAAAATTATCACCAAAACATTTGCATGCGTCAAGATCAAATAGAAATGTGTAGTAGATATTATAGATATACCAAGATATTACTCTCTCTTATACCATGATGCAATTTCAAACTTTTCCTGTAATTGTAAAGGAAAATTAACATTATGATTACTATGATATTGTTGATACTTCTAAATTGCACATTTTTAGTTTTTAATCTACATAAATATTAATAATAAACTTTACAAAGTAATAATATATTATGCTATAGAAGGAATTAGGAACTTGAAAATTACTTGTGACTATATTTAATATTTAATATATCATATTATAATATGATATGATACACATTATGCTTTTATCATTTTGATTTTTATCTGTGACTTATTAGTATAATTTTTGAAGTCTGCTACATATTATAATCATAATATGATGAGAGAGACATGAAAAAAAAGAAAGATGTACAGAAGATTTTTTCAAAGATTTTTTTGAACTGATAAAATGTGATCAAATGACGTACACATAATATTTATTTGCTTTTTTGTACTCATTACTACTATCACATATCTTTTGTCTATTTTTTGAAATTGAATTAGTGTATTACATGTTATTATGTAATGCATTTAAAATTTCAGATACAAAAGTTTTCCTTCTTTATAATTTCTATGTTGAACTTATTATGTTTTACAAGCTTAGATTACATGCACATTGTGGACTCAATTCATATTGTGAATTTCACAAAGCAAATCCGTCCCTTGTCTTATACATAGAACGGACTCGTTTTGTACAAATAACCCTCGACATGATATGTATTCTAAGATTTTAATAGTATAATTATAAAAACTCTTTCCGTTGTTAATAATAATAATAATTATTATTAATGGTATTAGACCTGTCTATTTTTGTAGGGAATTTTTGTTGTGTATTTTCATTGAGTTGTAAAAGTAGATTATTTTGTAGCGGAAAGAAAAACTATAAAAAAAACATTAATATAGATTATGTGTTCGACAAACAAAAAATTAAACATATATAGTAGTAATTCATTATAAATTATGACTTTTATCATTTTATGAATGATTATGAGGTTAGAGTAACATATTTTCCCTCATTATTACAAAAAAAGCTATAATGTGACGGTTATGCATTATACCGTTAGACTGGTAAATGTCAAATGTATTGTCAGTTGTTTTATTTTGAACAAATGTAATCATATAGTAATTAATAATACACATTATAGAGCAAATGGTAGAGACAACGTACTGTAATATAATATAGTGTATAATGAATTCCCACACATAAATTGTGTGTTGTTTATTTATATTTTATTTATGTTGTATTATTTATTATTTATAATAACTCTGAGAATGAAATGTTCATGGAAAGATAGATGCATTTTATTTGATGACTTCAAACTTAAAAAAGTTGTTACATAATATAAATCATAATGTACGAAGTTCAGTTGTTTTGTGATTTCTGTAATAATCATACCAGCATGCTGTATTACATAGCTAATACATAAGTAATATTATGATGATATAATATTATATCACGTTTGACTGGATTGATTGATTAAAAAATGGTATTTTTTATTGCGAAACTGTCTGTTCCATATGTATTTTTATCATAGAAAAAAAGGTAAAATAAACACTATAAATT